>JAMZAV010013594.1:0-27783 GCA_024449915.1 Sweltsa coloradensis | reverse complement strand
AAATAAACACTGATTGTCTTTGGGTGATATCAATGTGAATTTTTTTGGGAAACAGTCCCAAAAGAGGTAAAAGTTGATGGGCATGTTTATTTAATTTCAATATGCAATGATTATACATCGCCAAATCGAGTATTTCCCCCTTTTGGTTAAAAAACCGGGGGTCCTGCGGCCCCCCCAGTTAAACTTTTTTAAATTGCTTGGGCCAGAGCGCATCAGGGGCGTGGCTTTCGTGAGTCTCATTTCCTTCAATTTTACATCTCCCAATAAAAATTTCAGGGAAAACCCGGTCCCATTGTTACTTATTACTCTCTAAAACCCTCGCGGGTTAAAAGGGCCCCAGGTGGTACTTACGTACGACATTTTCAAGTTTTTTTTACATAGGCAAAATTTTTTATCAATGCATTTCACCTCCCCAAAAAAACCCATTTTTTTTCATGAAAATTTTATAGAGGGGGAAACTTATTATTCTTATCAAAGAAATTATACATAATATAATAAAAAAAAATTTACTTTAAAATTTTAATGAAAAAGGTAAATTTAAAGTGAAGGGGGGGGGGAGGGGGGGGGGGTTTGGGTAAAAAAATTTCACCAAATTTAAAACCAAAAAAGGGAAAATTTTTTTGTAAAATCGAATCAATCTTTACATTATAAACACCCTTGGAAAAAAAATTTTAAAAAAAAGTTCAAAAATGGATAAAAATTTGCCCCAAAATTTGAAAAAATTCTTTTTTTTTTTCTTTTTTTTAAAAAAAAAATTTCCCAAGTGGAAAAAAAAACTTAATTTTCGAAAATTTTAAACTTTTGGGAAACATTTAATTGGCCCATCAGAAAGGTTAAAAACATTAATTCCTGACAATTTGGGTTTTCCAAAATCAAAACCTGGCAAACACAAGGGTTTTAAGAGGGGTACTGACGCCCCCCAGGTGGTTATTTACCCTTCCCCAAAAAACAGTTTTTTAAACCCAAAGGGTTTTTAAAGGTGCAAGGTCAGGTTTTGACAACATATTTAAAACATACGGGAAGAAGCTTTAAATGGCATGGGGGCCCGTAGTTGATACAGGTTTCCGGATCATTATTCTGCATCATGAATTTTTTTGAAACAGAAAATTTGACCCAATCAAAAGGGCGGGGCAGTATTAGAATAAGAAAAAATTTGGGGAACGAGAGAGGGCCAATTTCGAAAAACCTTTAAAAGTAAAGACTGGGAGCCTTTTACTCTGCAAAAAGGGGTAAAAATAAGTTTGAACATTTCCCCATAAATTTTTATATGGGCTTTGATTCGGCTTTTTTCCCCCTGAAGTCAAAGAGGAAATCAGGAGGGAAGGGGGGAAAAAAAAGGGCCAGTTTGGTTTAAAAATTTCCTTAAAAAAGGGGCCCGTTATTCGGGAAGGGGGCTTTATTAAAGATGGAGAGTTAAACACTGGGGGTTTCAAAAAAAAAATTTTCCACAAGCTAAAACTGCAATACAGGTGGGGCATTACTTGACGCAAAAAAGGAGTACTTAAACCGAAAATTTAGATTTTTCCTTCAAAAAAAAGCAAGACTGGGGTGGGGGTAATTAATAGAAAACGGGACGGCACAAAAAAGCGCAACAGGGGGAATACTCCCCAATTCGGGAGGTGTTTAGTAGCGCCCCAAAGGGGCAGGGCCCTAATCCCTTTAATGATTATTTTTTGAAAGTGGGAAATTTCGGGCTTTTTAAAATCCGTGCCCAGGGAAAATTTCGTCGCAGAGGAATAAAATTTGGTGGAAACCAATGCTATTTTTTTTAAACCCCCAAAACTAATGCGGGGGAAATTTTGGTCAGGCCCATTTGGGAAAAAACATGAAAAAAAAAAACGTTCAGCTGGGGTTGATGAAATACCTTGCTCAGTTTTAAATGATATAGCCTATGAAATACCCCAAACCCACTTCGAAACATAAAAAATTAAATTTGGGCCCTTAAAGGGGAATTTTTCCAAAACAGACAAAAAGGGTAAAAAGTGGCAAAAATTTTTTTTCCCGTATTTAAAAAGGGGATGGGGAAAATGTAAAATTTAATTTAGAGCCCCGTAGCCTTCCCAATCGGGCCTTTGCCAAGATTTTTAAAAGAGTTTTTTGCAAGGCTACTGTCATTTTTAAAAAAAACATAAAAATTTTAAGTAATTGAACATGGTTTCGAGCAGGAAAGAATCGACGTCTATGCTGTTGCTGGGCTAGTAAAATTTTGTGTTTAAATCTATTGAAAAAGGGAGATGAGGAAATGGGGGGTTTTTTGACTTTAAGGCTTCGATTGTGTCGACCACAAAAGGTTTATTGAGAAATAGAAAAATTTTGGCAAAAAAGGAGCACCAGCAAGGGGGATACAGTCTTTTCTTAAAAATGGGGACAAATAGTGTCACAAACGAAATTCTAATGGGTAAAAGGCAGATTCTTTAGAAACCCCCCAATAAAATTTTGGAGCCCCAACGGGGGTTCGATTTTTAGCCGTTTTTTTCCTGCTTTTGACAAATGATCTACCACTGCACATTGTAAATGGCATTTTATTTTTATTTGCAGATGATATAATGGCCGTGTGCAATGCTGACCTGAAATTCACGAACATTCTATGCGACTATCCAGGCAGCAATGGCGACGGATATGTTTGGAGTGCGAGGTAAACTCAAAAACCCAAGAAATTCCCAAAAGGGGAGACATTGTCGACGTTTGGTTTCTGGGGGGTTTATTTGATTTCAAAACAGTGAAATTTTGGTGTTGGTGTCATTTTTTTTTTAAAACAATAACATCATAATTTTTTTTTAGTAAAATCAATTTGTTCATAAATTTAAAAAACGGGCCCCAAAAATTTAGATGCAATGTTTATTTTTAGCTATGATTTTTTTTAAATTGCTTCAACCCACCTTTGTCTCGGGACTGAGTAAAAGGGGAAAATAATTTTCTAAAATAATGTTCGTGTAGATTTTTTTGTCCCCTGGTACAAAAAAAGTTTTGAACCGGAAAAACAAAAAAAAATTCGTTCTAAAAAGTTTTTCAAAAAATTTATTTTTACCCTTGTACTCTTCCAGAGCCCAAAGGGTGTTTTTGAAGCAATAAAAAAAAAAATCATAGCTAAAAATTTTAAAATTGCATCTAAAACTTTCATTTCCGTAATGCCCCCAAAATTTGCATTTTTTAATGGAAAAAATGGGAGCTTTTGTCCGGCCCAAAAAAAAAAATTTTTTTTTTAAAAAACTTTTTTATTCAAGTTCATCTTTCACCCAACCCAAACTTTTCCCAAAAATTTTCCGTTGACTTTCAAAATAGGGGTAAGAGGCTCGGGAATAGCTCCCCTAAAATCCCGGGCCTAACCCCCAAATTTCAACTTTCAATTGAAAGATTTTTTTGGACTTGTGCTTTTTTCGACTTATTCGTTTAGGTATGCGCAGCCCGCCCTTTAAACCCCCAACAAGCTTTAAATTAAAAAAGGAAAGCAAAGGGGGGTTTGGACGAAAAACGGGAAATACCCTTTTGGGAAAAAAGGAAGGTTTTTTTTTGGGGACTGTACGCAAAATTTTCCACAATACGTTCGCCGTTTTTTCCCAAAGATGCGCCCTTTTAGTGCCCCTGGGGCTGGGAAACGAAACCTTTTTTCAAGGGGACAAAGAGAGTAAGAGGGGAGAGTGGGGATGGCATCTAGATTTCTTAGGGGGGGGAGCCCCTTAAATAACCCCCATTTTTCAAAAAAGGGAACTTTTATTTTTGTCGGGGTTTAATAAAGTTTGGTTTTTTTCACCCAGCCCCGGCCCCTAAAAAATTCAGGGATCAAGGCAGGGGGGGGGGACCTTTCTCAGGGAAAGAAAGGCTTTTGTCCAGTCTTTGGGACCAGGGGAACTTTTCATTAAGACTTTAAATTTTTTAAAGATTATCCAAAACCCCGGGGGAAGTTCAATTTTGTGGGCAGAATACTGAGTAGTTTTCCTGTAAAATCCAAAGGGAGATATTCAAGAAACCCCAAAAACTAATCATGCCCGAAAATTTTGGGCCCCCGTTAAAAAAAATTTTGTTGGTCCTGAGCAGACAATGGGCCGTTTTTTCCCAAAAGGGGGGGGAAATGATTATCGGAAAAAAAGTTATCACACGGCTAGAAGAGGGAGATTCGGGCCAATTTAAAGTTATTTAAATTTACATGAAAAAAAAACTTTTTTTTTCCCGTAAAAATAACTCTCATGGAAGTTTTTTTTGCCTAAGGCGGGTGGGAAAAACCAATTTACAGGGGGTTCATGTAAAAAAGGGGCCCCACTTGGGGGGCGGGAAAAGTTTTATTGTTGCAATGCAGGAGTTTTTTTTCAGCCCAACATCAAGCTAGACTAATCAGAAATTTCTTGGGGGGGCGGGGGGGGAACCATTGTCAAAAAACCAAAGATCAGACTAAATCGAAAGGGGGGACTTGTGCACCGATAAGACAGGGGTGGGGACGCTTTTGAGTAGGACATTTTTGGGCCCCCTCTCCCACGGGGGACCCCGTGGTATGCGTTATGTTTTGGGGGTTTTTTGATTTTTTTCAAATTAGCCCTTTTGTATTCTATTGTTAAACAAACGCTTTTGCGGGTACCCCAATAAACCCAAAGACTATACGGACACTGTGCAGGCCCCTCAGCGTGATTTAAAGCGATCAAGGGTTTCCCTTTAATACTTCCGGGGAAAGGGAAATGGGGCACTCTACAACTACACTACAACTCTTTGGGATCCCTCTATAAAAAAAAAACCCAGGGGGGGGGAAACTTTCAATAAACCTATAAACGAATGTTTATGAAAATCGACTGTTTTTTTGTTGGTCCTGTGGTTAGAGGCTCTGCTTCGTTTAAACGGCGTACTATCTTAAGAAAAGGAATGAAAAATTAAAAATTCTCCACCCATAGGTGTGAGCAAGTGAACCGTGTATGTGAGGAATCACTTGATGCCAGCAATCTTAAAGGGAACGATCTCCTGGCCAGTTTTAAAAGAATATTTCGTTCTTAACCCTTGACAAAAATTTGATTGAAAGGGAAATGATTCGGGGCCTCGGGGGGCCGTGCCCGGGCTAAAAGTGCCGCACCCTTTTGGAGCTTTTTCACTAATCGTGCCCCCCACAGCCTTTAACATTGCAACTAGGGCCCGTCTATTGGACGGCTTTTTTTCCCGAATTATTTTGAGGGGGCATTTGGGGAAACCCCACCTCCAGTACCTCTTTCAACTCCCTTTTATCACCAATTTAAAGGTCAAAAGGGCCAAACCAGGTAACTCTTTAACTCAAAAAAATTTAAAGGGTTCTGGGGAAAAAATCTTTAAAATTGGGAAATTAAAGTATGTAGGTTTTTATAAGTGGAAAAAATTTTTTAAAACAAAAAAAGCATAAAAATTGCATTTTCATGTTAATAATTTTTCAAATTTGCCCCCCAAATTTAACAGGGAAAAATTTAATTCATAAAAGAAAGGTTTTTGGGAAAAAAACCCTTAAATCGGATAAAAAAGGGTAGGTGTTAAAAGGGTTAAAATTTTTAAAAATCGAAAAAAAATTTGGGAAAAATTTGTTATTTTCGGGGGAAAAAAAAAAATTTTTCGATTGTGAAAAAAAGTGGCATTTTTAAGTTCAAAGATTTAAAAGGCCCTTCCCAGAAATGTCATCGCATTGGGTTTTTGGGTTTAACCCAAACGTTTTAAAAAAAAACACAAAAAATACTAACAGAAAAAGGCGGAAAAAAAAAAAACAAAAAAAAAAATCCGTATTTTTTTCCATTTAAGTGGAATTAAATTTCTTTTGTCGTTTTCAAACACTCATCAATAAAATTAATTTTAAAAAAATTTATGGGCGAAAAAAATAAAAAATTTTTAAAAATAAAAACAAAAGTACTTGGACTCGACTCAAATTTAAAAAAAACTGGACTAGCCCACCCCTAATTTTCTCATTCATTTTTTTGCTTTGATTTTGTTTTTATAGATAAGGGAAAAATAAAAATGTAAAAATCATGCAACGTACTCAAAAATACGTACATTTAAAATTATTTCGTTGTGAAGACAAAATGTAAAATTAAAATCATGCATATCATACAAATTCATGGCATTTTCAATATTGTAACGAACTGGCATAGTGAGCGTAGCTACACATGCCAATTTGCAACAATTAACACCATAATACTGGGCAAAACAGATTTCCCTACGAAATTTTACTTTTATCCATTTTAAAATAGCTATGAAAAATGCCTCTGTGGGGGGACATCCGGTGTTCATTTTTGTTTTTATTACTGCGGTAGACGGGGGGACCAAATTTTTTCCCAAAGGGGACTCCCGGGCGCCTATTAAAAATAATACTAAATTTTTTTTCTTTATCCTTTGAAAAAGCACTCTGTCGACATCCGGTCTTTTTTTTCTTTTGTTGCAAAGCCCCCTCACATCAAATTAAAGTGACCAGTTTTTAAAGTAAAAAAACCTCCCCGGACAAACCAACCAACGGCACCGGGGAATTGTTTTTGAAAAATTTCATGGGGCCGGGCCTCTATTTTTATTTATTTTATTATTTATTTTTTTTATTTTATTTTTTATTATTATTTATTACTTAGGATTTTATTATAAATTGTACTTCAATTAATAAATGTTGTAATGCCAACCATTGTACCATGTATTGCTTATCAATTGTTATGTACTATGGCCATCAGCCGAAGGAGTAATTCCCAGAACGTAAGGGGACGTCATCATAGTGATTTTATTAAATTGTATTAAATTAAAGTAAGGCCCCCTTTAAACCCCCAACCAGGGTTACTGGGTTTAACCGGGACCAGGGTTTCAGGGGGGCAAATGGTTTTTTTGTTATAACTTTTTTTTAAAACCTAATAAATATTATAAAAATGTATTTTAAATTAAAGTTTTATTGCCCTCTTCCTTCAATCATCATACTCACTGATCCCCAGAATTTTCATACCGCTAATTAAAACGGACAGATAACCTCTCTAAGTCAAGCAGTAATCTATCAGCAGGTCTAGACCGGACCCTGCCCCCAAAACCCGGGTTTTGGGTTGGGGGGTTTAAAGAAACCCCGGCTAATGATTTGGGGAAAGGCCACCCCGTGTCGCCCCCCGGTCGGCCCCTTTCCCAATATTTTTTTTTTTTATTATTAATCTTGTTTTAAAACTTCTTTTGTGGGTTTTCTCGAAATTTACATTCCCACATTATATTCTTTTCGAGGTTTTGTATTTTTTTTTGGTACTTTCTTTTTTAAAAACCGCAGATAAAGATTTTAGGGATACCCCTTCACTCGGGGTTATATAACTAAATTGGGTAAACTCTAAATAAAAATTTTATTTATTTATTTAAAGGGTCTAGGGGAAAAATCAAAAATACAAAAAATTATTCAAATTATTTTTGCGGGGACTGGGGGCCAGTATTGAGACAGGGGAAAGGTTTTCTAGATCTAATGTGAGTGCCTGTAAAAATATTTAAAGGGCTTTTTTTCCCTGTCACAAAAACAGGGAAGTGATGAGAAAAAAAGAGTTAGTTATTGGGGTTTTTTAAGGGCACCCAACACAAAGGTTTTAGTGCCCGAAATTCTTTTAAAAGGGACTGATGTGGGTCCCTTTTTTAAAATTTTATTTTACAGCTTTGTTGTTTCAGTTTTTTAAAATCATTGGAATTTTTCTCAGAATTCCCTCAGATAAATTTTTGATAAATTAGGGTTTTTGTTTTAAAAACATTCCTCTCCCCCCATGTGTTGGGGACCCTTCTAAATAAAATTGGCTTAAAAAGTTAAAATCTCACCCCAATGCTCACAGGGGGTGGATCTTCACCTCTTAAAAAAGGGAGCCTTGAGTGAAAATGTGTGTGTGTCCAAGCATAGACGGGGTCAGAAAACCCCCTCTTCGGGGGTCGGGGGGAAAAGACCTTTAAAGATCCAGGGTTTTTACATCCTATTTTTTTTCACCCAAGCTTTTTTTTTTGCATGATAGCCATTTTTTGCACCCCGTTTTTTTTAAGATTGCGTTTAAGATTTCTTTTTTGATCAACCTTACAACTAAAAGGCAATCAAAATTTTTGTTTTACCAGCTTTTTTTGCCCCTTTGGTCGGCGAAAATCATTTCTTAAAATACCCGAATGAAACCCAACACCCAAAAAATAACTAAAAAATTGGAAAATTTTTTTTTTTTTTTTTTTTTTTGCCAAAAAGTTTGGAAATTTTTAGGGGTATTTTATAATTAATGGGGTTTTGAAGTGTAAATTTTGGGAAAAAACCCCCTAGTGAACTTAAAGAATCCGTTTCATCTAAGAATTTGGAAGGGCCCCCCTTAAAATTTTAAGAGCAAAAAGGGGGGGCTTTGTAAATTGCAAACATTTTTGCATTTAGACGCTTTATGAAAATAAAAATCTCATTTTTCAATATGCATTACTAAATTTCAGGGCCCCAAGTGGAGGTTTTGGAATTTCCCAAGGGGGCAGGTTTCTATTTTTCAATCCTCTCCAAACAACAGGGATGCGGTACATACAATATCTGGGGTGGATGGTGACCGTGAGGGGGTTCAAAGAAAATTAAAAATTCAAAAGCCCCTTTTGGTCCAGAAATTTTTAGTTGGCTGGAAGTTGGGGGGCCCATGCCAAAAGAAAAAAAACCGAATTCGTAAACTAAAGAAAAAAATTTTAAAAAAGGGTTTCCCAAAATCGATACGGGGAAAACTCTTAGGGGGCGTAACCGACTAAATGGGTTCCAAAATTGATTTAATTCAAAAAATTTTTAGAGGGGTAGCCATAAAAGAAAATTTTCCAAAAAAGCCTTTCCCAAAATTTGGGGAAGACGTTGGGGCGATAAATTTTCACAAAATTAAACCAAAGACGACAACCCTCAATTAACCCTTTTTTGCCCCTAAAGGGAAAAAACCCGGTTGGGCATTTAACCGTTCACGGTAACTGGGGGGTTTGTACCAAAAAAAAAATGCTTTTCCCGTAGTGTTATGAAAAAAACAAAAAACCTTAAACGTTAGGAACTTGGCAGAGAATGCGGAAATTTGGGAAAAAAATGCAAAGTGTTTTTTTTATACCTATTGGGTACTAACTATGCTTGATTTATTTCCACGTTTGAAAAAAACCCAAAGTCGGGGGTTTTCAACCGTAGAGGACACCCTAACGGGCCCCCAGTTGGCCCGCTGCACGCAACTGCACCAGTTTCCCCCTAAACCCCGCGTCGAGCGAGCCACTGTGGCTTTTTGTTAGGGTGCCCCATTTTGGAAACATTTAGGGCAGCTCCGGGGTCTTGCTTCTTCTCCAATTAACCCAAAAGTGCCGGACCCGTACAAAAAATTTTATGGATACTTGGCTAAAAATTTAACTTTTTAAATTTTAAAAGGGAATACCTCCCCCATTACCTTAATGTCCTTTTTAAATATGAACGTTGGGAGCCCCACTTGTTGGGTCAGAACGGCCCAAATATTACGAAAAAATTTCCCCGGTTTTTTAAAAAGTGTTTTTAAAAAGTTAAAACTTTGCCACACTTTATCACCCAAAAAGGGGGGTCTTTACTTTTTAGAATAAAAAACCCCTGAGGGAGGGATGTGGGGCCCGATTCCAAAAATCCCGAGCAAATTCTTCCCCGGGGAGAAAAGGGGACGTGAAGGAGATCCAGGCTTTTGCTATTTTTGATTTTGGGGCAAAATTTTTTTTTCTATTTTTGTTCCAGGGAATTGCCCTTGCTCTTTAAAACTTTGGGGGTTTAAAAAATTTCTTTTTAAAACTTAAAATACCATTTGCTGGGCAAATTTATGCGTCCTTTTTCCCCTGTTTTGAACCCTTTTTTCTCCTTTTTTGTAACCTAAAATTCCGGAAAGACCAGGGGCCCAAAAAAAAAACTATAAATTTTGTTTAAGGGGGAAAACGTTGTTTAAAATATAACGAAGGTCTTGGGGACATGGGCGAAAAACCCTTTTTTTTTCGTACAGCTTTCTGGGTTTCGCACCACCCCCGCTCTCTAAAAACCCAAGGGTCCCACTACCGGCTTCAATAAACTACAAAACGACCGGGAGCTGCAGAAAGCTGTAGAAATTTTCAACATCCCAAACGCGATGCAGGATCATGTTGCGGCTGCAGGTAAGGGATGCGACATTATTAGAATATAAACGTATAGTTGGGCAGATTAAAAAAGTTTTTTCATTTTAAAGTGTCCCCTTTATGTTTCAGGAGAGAGGGTTCATTGTCCACTTGTATGGAGGTCAAAGAGGGGAGGGTCTTGACAAGACCCGATACAAGAAATATGTCCAGACTGTTGGTCAAAAACCTCCAAACTACGTTATGAACCTCGCGAGCCACCCTCATACGTCGGCTGCCGCCCGCCAGCACAGTCTATCTGTCTATCAATTGTACAAACATTAAAAACAAATAAGTGTTCTCGATTATCAAAACTACATTGAACGTCAACATTTTTATGTAGTATATGGATTAATGACATCACTATGAAGTAAGACTGTACCGCATCTCAATTGCAGATTTTCCTACACAGGTAGCAGCAGGCAAAAAAGTTGTGGGGAACAGTAAATTTTTAAAAAAGGATAGGGCCAAAAAAAAACCCGGTTTTTCTGGCAGTTTTACTAAAACCCGAATCTAAATTCGTCCCAAAAACTACCCACAATCCCAACATCGGGCCCGCCCCGTTTAGGGCCCTTTTTCAATCTAAACCCCCACAGCTCAAAAAATTTAAAACCAAAAATTTAAACTAACCCGCACTCCGTAAAAACCCCCCAAATTGTTAGTTAGTTTTAGGGTTTTTTAAAGGGGACACAAAAAATAAGGTTATTAGTGCCCGTATTTTTCTTTTAGAGTGTGTTGTATTTTTTTTTTTTTATTATCAGCTTTGTTGATTTTTAGATATTTAAAAACCTTTTTTATATTCTCAGAATCATCCCGGAAAAAATTTCTTTTTAAAAAATTTTAGTTTAAAATATTCTTTCGTTCCCTGTTTTTGGGGACATTCTACTAAAATTTGCTTAACAGTTAAAAAACTCACCACATGCCCCACCCTAGGGGGGGGATCTTTGCCCCTTAGGGGTACCTTAAAAATAAAGGGGTCGTGATAATTTAAAGAGCTCATGCGGCAGGGTAGCTAGACCCGGCGTAAACGGCTGTAAAAGTTGCAACAAAAAATAGCTCGGAGACCGACAGTGCAACCCCGCGCCCCGGAAGAGAAACCCCCAAAAATTTAAAAAATAATAATAACAGCTTACAGGGTTTTGATTTACATTGTTTTCATGGGTTTATTTCCAAATTGGGTATGGCTATGAATGGATAATAAAAAAAAAAATTTTTTCGGGTTAAACTTCTTTTAAAGGGGAGGGCCTTTATATTTTTAATTTTTTTTTAATTTTGTAAGTAAAACGTAAAAAAATGTGGGCTGAAATTGTTTTTAAAATTAAAAAATTTGGGGGGGTTTTTACCCTGCCCCCCTTTTCCCAATTTATGTATTTTTTTTTTTTTCAGAAAAATTCCAAAAATGGTTTTCTGGAAGACTGCAAGGGCTGACAGCCGGAAAAAAACCCAGAGATTTTAGATGCGGAGGGACAACTAGTATTTTGGGCGTCAAGAATTCAAAACCCCAAAAGACAAGCCCCAAAAGGGGGAAAACCGGGGGGCTTTTATAAAAAAAAGCCGGGGAAATCCAAAAAAAGGGCCCGGGAAAAATGCCTTCGAGGGGTAATGCCCCCAAACCGAAACCCCCCGTAACCCGACCCCCCCCGCAATTATAACCCAAAACCCAAAAAACTTGCTTCTTTCAACAATAAAAATTATAAAAAGCATAAACCCTTTTTCTTTTTTTAACAGTTTTTTTTCAGTGTTATGTTTCCTAATTAGGAAACTTTAAAAGATATGAATTTTTCTCAAACTTCGCCAAATTCCCCTTTTTAGGCACATTCGGCAAGGCTTGGATTTGTGAAAAAATCTTTTACGAGGAGCGTTTTTTTTAATTGCAAAAATTTTTTTTGCATTGCCACTCGTGGTGCAAACACACAAAAAAGAAAAAAAACATGGTTTCTTTGGGGTTATTTTTTAGGGTAGTTAAAATGTCCTTCCCCAACCTTCACTACGCTACACTAGAATATTTTGGGAGCAAATGCGAGCTGTGTCATAGGACGAGAGACCGAAATGTGGGGTCAAAGCGGGAAGGGCTGAAGGCATTTCAAACCCATGGATGTTTAATAGTATCTCGCCCAAAATGCGGAAAAAAGGAAGAAAGTTTTTCCCCAAAACCCCAAAATTTAAAAGCAACCCCTTCCCCCGTGATCATTTTTATTGGGCATTTCCCCTGTAACTTTTGTTTCATATGTTCAAAACTTAAATGGTCCCCCGTGGATTTTTTGACTTTTGGAAACAGTTATTTTTTTTAAAAAAATATTTTATAGGATAAAATATTGAAAACTGTAACTTTCGGGGCCCCTTCCACTTCCAAAAACTTTTTTATATGGAATCATCTTCTGACTTGCACTTTACACCTTTTTTTCTTTACACCTCTCCTGCATTTGATTCAGTTTGAAATTCATAAATTTAAATTTTGGGAATCAGAAAATTTGATGGGGACTTTTTGGGTTTGGGAAATTTCCCTTTAAAGTCTCATATTTATGGGAACTTGGGTAAACGAGACAAAGGGGGGGGACGTTTAAGGGGTGACGCGGGGGGACCGGATTTTTTATTTATATTAAGTCGGTTTTGGCGTATTTAAATTTCCCCTTTTTTTTCTTGTAGGTTTATTTCCCCAAAACAGCTGAAATTGGCCCAAAAGTAAAAACCTATTTATAAGGGTTTAAAGGGAAAAAAAAAGTGATAGGGTTCTTTCGACCTATATACAAATCTTCCCTTGTAGGGAAAAAATTTTTGAAAAAAATTTTGCACAAGAGGATATTACATTTAAGTGGATGCATTTGGAAAAGGGTTTAAATGAAAAAACCCAACCCTTGGTTTTTTGGGAAAAGTAGATAAAAGCAAAATGGGCCCCTTCCCAGCATTTACAGATTTTATCTTAAAAGGGGTTGCAAGCGGAATGGTAAGGGTTTTAAACTGTTTTTGTTGTCTTGGAAAGCCTTTGATTCCTACCTTTTTTAAACCCCTTTTAATAAAACTAAAAACCCGGTTTTAAAACAAAGTCCTTATTTGTTTTTAAAATTGGCGGGGTTAAATTTTTTTAAAAAAGGGAAAAAGTTTTTCAAACTTCAAAAAAAATTCAAAAGTATTCAAAATATTTTTTGGAGTACCACAAGGATCAATTTAGGACCCCTTTTATTTTTTCTTTACATAGATGAAAATATCTAATTTTAATGGGAGGAATCAAATTTATCTTTAAAAAAAAATGGTTTATGACCAGTCTTTTATTTAGAAGGGGGTTGGGTGTTAAGAGATCGTAAAGGGCGTTTTTCAAGAAAGTTTTTAAAGAAAGGGTGGATGATTTGGTTTTTTAAAACCCGGAACTTGATATTTTTTTATAGTAAAAAAAAATTTTTGATTTTTTTAAAGGCCCCAATTTATAAAGCATGAATTTATATTTCCCTTTTATTTGAATTGTAATGGTAAGCTTTAAATTTCTAGAGTATATGAATTAAATAAACTTGAGTTTTTTTTAATTGTAATTTAAATTTTTTTAAAAAACATTATAAATGTATGTAATAAAGTTTTTCACCAAAAGGGGAAATTTTAAGTAAATGAAGAGGTTTTTAAACCGAGAGTATGTTTTAGGTTAAATTGGGAGTTCTTTTTAAATTTACTCTATTTTTGAAATTTGGTTTTTGTGGGTTTTTGGGGAGTAAGACCTTTTTACCCCAAAAATGTTTTTACTTCAGAAGAGAAATTTACCATCCGTTTGATTCCCAATTTTCCATGACCAAAAATTTACAAACTGATTGGGGTTCACGGGTTGAGGAAAGAATGAAAAAAAATAGTGTACGGTAAATACATACAAAATATTTAAAGGTATGTTTCAGGTTTTTTTACCCAAAATTTTTCAATTTTTTGATCGTGATAGAAATTTTATTCTAAAAAAAAACTTTTTTGAAAATTCCTAAAATTAAATTTTTGAAAAAAAATTAAAAAAGTCATTCTTGTACAGAGGGGGTATCCTTTTGGAATTCAATTTCTTATATATTAGAAAACCGTTTTTCTGAGCTAGGAATAGTCCCAATTTTAAAAATAAAATTGAATAATGATAATGAAAAACGAAAAAACAAAAAGAATTGATTTTTACTATTTTTTTTGTTTGGGGGATTGTCTCTGGGGTTTATGTAATGTTTAATTTTTTCTTTAAAATGTTCTTATTTTGATTTTTCTTTTCCTTTGTTTGTTTATTATTTCCCTTTTATTTTTATTATTCAATGTATTTTCAAAATTTATATTTTTTTTGCCTAGATTGTATGGTTGCCGCCCCATGGGGAACTTGGGAACTTTATTAGGTGTCCTGTATCCTTGCTGGATTTAGTTTTTTTTCATTGGGAACCCAAATTTTAAAAAATTTTTTATACTGATATAATTATATATTTTGAGTCAAGATCTTTTTTACTAAATTGTTTTTCAAGATTTTAACCCAAGAAGATGGTTGAACACCAAAAATGAAGATTCGCGGGTTTGGTGGTTTTTCCCCGCGAAAGGGTTGATTACTCCCTGATTTTGTTTTTCCGATTTTTGGCAAACCCCATATTCGTTTGAGGGGGGGATGTCTAATAAAAACGTTTTTTTTTTTTCGTTTTTTTTTTTTTAATGTTTTTTTTTTTTTTTTTTTCTTTTTTCCTTTTTTTCTTTCTTCCCCCTTTTTTTCTTTTTTTTTTTCTTTTTTTTTTTTCTTGTCTTTTTTTTCCCTTTTTTCCCCCCTTTTTTTTCTTTTCTTTTAAATTTACACCCCCTTTTTTTTATTTGATTCTTCATTTAAAAGCCCTATAATAAAATTTTTTTATTTTTTTACCAAAAAATTTTTTTGTGTTTAAATGCATTGTTTGTTGTAATGCTTCTATTTTAAATTTTCTAAAGAAAATTTTAGTTTATTGGTTTTTTCGCATCTATGTAAATTTGATTTTATTTAGTTTTTCCCCCTTTGTAAATCCCTTTTTTTTAACTGAAAAGGTAGACTTATTTTATAAAAAAAAAATAAAAAAAATAAAAAAAAATAAAAGGGGGGGCAGGCCCCGTGCTGGTAAAAACCAGGCCCAAGCATATGGGGAGGGCAGGGGGTTTCCCCCCCTTTGGGGTCGTTTTCCCCTTGTGTCATCATCCGTTTCCCTGTTGTCTTTGTCGTGCCCTCGGGGGGGTTTGTCCCCAAAGGGGAAAGGGGTTCCCCAAAACGACCCCGAGTCCCCATGGTTTCCCGGGGGTGAAAAATCCCCTATTTACGGGGCCCCCCAAACCGGGGGAGGAAAAAAGGTTTTCGAGTTGGAATTGAAGGGCCCCCGATGGGGGACTGAAACTTTTCCATTAGTAGAATTTTGTTATCATTTTGGGGGTTTTAAAGGGGACACAAAAGTAAAGTTATGGGGGTTTGGGGGCCCGATAAAATTTACTGTTTTTGTTTGCCCTTAAACCCCCAAAGACTAAAATAAATTCTACTAATTTTTGGTTCCCCCGGGCGGCACCCAGGGGGGGGGGGAAGGGGGGGGCCTTGGCCCACCTCAAAACTTTCTTGCCCCCCCAGTTGAGATTTTGAGTTTTTGGGTTTTTTTCCCTACTAACAAAATAAATCAAAAATACAATTTTTTTAATTTAAAGCGTGCAAATTTAAAGCACTTTTTGACGAAAATTAAAGGGGTCTGTTCTTTTCAATTCTGTACCCTAAGGGGCCCAAATTTGGATTTTATTGGATAAATTTCTAAACATTTCATATTTTTGCAACTTGGGGTAATCGAGACGAGGGATGGGCCCTAAAAGGGGGGATGGGGGGGGGACAAGGGTGGGCAGGCCCGTGCTGGTCAGAATTAGCCACAAGGCTCTTTTTGTCAGGTATTGACAGTGCTTTTTTTACATGAATTGTGACATTAACTTTTTTGTCATTTGGGAAGGGCAGTTTTAAGTCGGTCGGGCTCGGCGTTAGTCCAAAACGCACGGGGGTGGCCCCGGGACCTTTTCAAATTTCACGTTTGGAAAAAATTACCCCTCGACACGGTCCCACCACCCCGGGGAGACGGCATCAGTACGGCTCTTTAAGGGGGATTAGTTATGCGAGGACCCCGATCCCGACCAGGAGGAAGAGATTCGGGGGCAGATACGGAAAACAGGACAAGCCACGCGGGGAAAACAACATCGACTGATCGACCTCTTGCTAGAGTATCGAAATTATTCTCTTTCCCCAAACCCCGGGCTGAAAAAAATGTTTCAAACACAAATAAAATTGTCGAAAAGACGAAAAATTTTTTGAAAAAAAAACTTAACCGGGTTTCCCCCCCGCATACAGGGCAGGGCCCTGGAGAAAAAGCTGGGGGGATTTGGAAAGGGGGGTTTATTTAGGGGCGCGAGTAGTCCCTACCTAAAAACCCCCTGGGAGTGGTAAGGAAAAAAAAGGGCAAAGGCCCGGGAGTTTTTGTTGGAAAAAGAGGAGTTTCAACCTAATCGGTATCAAAACCGGGGGGACCCCCTAAAAATCCCAAGAGGAGATGCTCCAACAGTTCAACAACGTAACCTATATTGTCGTTAGATATTCAAGCCCCTATTGGCAGGTGGGGTTGGGCCCCCAGAAAGTAGGCCCAACACAGCTTCAAATATAACCAGCGTAAGTCCCCAGTTTTGTTTTTGCCTTTTGGGCTGAGCACGTCGACGGCCCCGGTTCACGAGAGCCATGGACAAGGGCTTGGGAAAAGAGGCCGGGCTTTCACAAACCCTTGTGACGATTGGTTGTACGTCGAAGACGTTCTAGAACACCGTCCCTTTGGGAAGATTTTCGAGGGGAAAAGGGAGAAGGAGAAAAGTAAATTTTCATGAAATCCATGTTTGCGCGCGATAGGTACCATTCCTAGGCACGTCTGTCCACCACAGGAGTGTCGCCCACCATTTAACCCATTTTAAAGACGGAAGAACGTTTCTCCCAGAGAGCTCGGTTCAACAAACCTGCAACGGGTAGGAGAGGTAGAGGCATTCTTAAATTTCCCCTACATACACGGATATGAAGAAAGGTCGGAAAACCCCAAATTTTCCAAATTGTTAAAAGCGACTAAATTTCCCCCAGGTAAGAAACCATTTTAAAACATTTTTTATTGAAAACCTTAAGCGAGTTCTAAGGGCTCTGATTGGCTCTGAATTGAACCCCTCAAAAGTGAAAAAATTGATTTAAAAACCATATCCATAGAAAGTTCGAAAATCCTACAGAAAACGATGAAAAAAACAAGAGTTTTCCCGAAAGGATTTAGCTTAGTGTAAGAAAAAACCTTTTCGAAAATTGGGTTCACAAATTGCAGAAGGGGAAATCGCTTTAAAAAGAACACTGTGATGGGACCGTGACAATCTGAATAATTTCCACCCCCTGGTCCCTGTATTTATCAACTTGCCCGAACAGTTATGGTATTTTTTTTATGGACGTGGTCAAACAACAGCAAGAGCAAGCAAAACCCTGTAGAAGCAGATTTAAAGACATTAAAAGGGATTTCTAAGCCAAATGAGCTCCCCAGTGAGAGTTGAGGCTTCGTTCGTAAACCCTGTGGGCCAAGAGGGAAATGAAGCTCGCTGCATTTTCAATGAAGGACAATTTTATACAGTTTTGCAGAAGTTAAAAGTAACATATCAAAGAAATAGCCCCAAAAAACGGTCGAAAAAACAGTGTCCGGAAGCTTGTCAGAAACTTCCCAGGCGGAGAACAGGGGTGTAGAGACTGCTTTCGATAGTGCACATCATCTTTGAAGAATGCTCGAAAGCAGTCGACCCAGCCGACGAAGGTGTCATCGAATTTGCTTTGTTACGACTGCCTTTAAAAAAAAATCAATGCAGAAATGGCTCAATCGGAAGGGAAAAAAAAGAGAATTGGAGAGGATAAGGTGAAAATTTCCCCATTAAAATCGGCTTAAGTATAAATGGAAAAAAAGTGTATGGACACTCTAATTTGTCAAATAGGGCGCCTGTTTTGAAAATTTTATGGCGATATTTTAGGGGTAGGGTAATAACAGTTGGATCATGTTTTGATGATTCCCGTTGAGAGAGCCTGCCTGTTTAGTTAAGCTGCAGGAAGAGTTTTTAAAGCTTAATCCTACCTTCTGTAGAGCGGGGAAACCCCAACCCAACAAGGACTTTTGTAAAACTTTCACATTTGAAGGAGCGGGCCCGAAATCACCCCTTTGCCTTATGGCAACCCAGACTTCTAGGCAAAAAAATACTTTGAAAAACTTTGTTTAAAAAACTAAATAAGACCTTAAAGAAAAAAAAACATTAAACAAACAAAAAAAAATGACCAAAAATAAATAGTGAAAATCATTCTTCTTTGCTGTTTGATTCATTTTTCTTTGTTTAAATTTTATTTTTAAAATTGTAAATTCTAGCTCAAAAAAAATGATTTTAATATCCAAAAAATTTTAATGTGCATGGGGCCCAATTCATAAATAATAAAATATAAGTAAAATTATAAATTAAATGTTAATCAACAAAAAAAAAAAACCCCAGCACAGAAACCAGGACCCCGTGGTATGTGAGGCTTTTTTCTGCCCTGAACAGAATCCAACACTGCCCAAATAAAAAAACTATACACCTTGCCAAAACTGCGGCCACACGCGAGACCACAAACCCTTTTACCGAGAGCAAGGCAAGTAGCAGGAACAAAACCCCTTTAGTCGGAAGAACAACCGTCCGTTAAAGGTAACAACATTAAATAATCAAATCAGCAGAAGTAAAACCAGTACTACTCCCATGTGGAGTCCAAACAAGAACAGAACGAAGAGAGGAGACAAAACACGTCTGCTGTGAAAAAGAACAACCAAACCGATGCGAGCAAGGCTGCGGCCGTGCGCTGTTACACAAAAGGTGCGGGGGGGGGCGAGGTCATATCGATGTTGACATAAAAATGCATTAAAATTATTCAAAACTTTTAGATGCGGTAGACATGAACTCCCGATTTTATAATCAGTTGAAAGCGAAATATAAATATGTAGTGAGGTTTTCTCGTGACGACATATTTTTGCAGTTATTACCATTCCATGGATTTTCGGGTTTTGGGGATACTTACAGGGTCATGTACGTAGAAGTAGTTTGCAGTACGCGAGGATATTGGCCCCTGTTTTTAATCGACAGTGACTAGCAGAGGTAATATTAAAGGTTTTCTTAATACCCCCTTGTTTTTAGTTTTTTCAAGGGGGTTTTTATTGGGTTAAAATTTAAATTTTTGGATATGTTAACGTCTCATATTGTTTGTTTGATTGGATTTTGTTTAACGTCCTATTTATTACTTGGCAATCGGGGGAAAAGGGAGGGAGAAAGGGGATGACGGGGGGACAAGGGGTGGACAGGCCTGCGTGGCAAACCAGCCACAAGCATATGGGGGGGGAGGGGTTCCCCCACGTCGGGGGTGCTCCGTTGTTCATATTTTCCCTCCGAGTTGTCTTTGTCGTCGCCGTGGGGGGGGTAGTCAAAGGGAAGGGGTTCCCCCACGACGACCCAGAGCTCGCCCTTAGTTTCAGGGAGTGAAACTCCCCCATTACGGCCAAACCGCAGGAAGGTGCGAGATGAAATTTGAAGGGGCCCGATATTAAATAAAAAATGCGAGAATATAACAGCAAAGACTTGGTTAAACAAACATTAGCAGTGACAGAAGCTAACTCCATGTACTGTGGAGGGCCCACAGAACAGACTGCAGAGCGGAGAAAAAAAAAAACGTCCGCCAGCGACCAAGAAGACAGACCAACTGCGGGGCGAGGCAGCAACTTTCGCTGTTTTTGAGTGAAAAAGGTAGTCAAAAAGGCGGGGCGGGAGGGCATATGAGCGGTTCAGAGGATATTTTGGACAGGTTTTTTTTTAATAGAGCACAAAAATTCACTACAAGACTAATTATTGTAAGGGTAAAAAAAAATATTGCAATACAGAAAAAAAATGAAATGACATTTTTGGGGCCCAGTAGCTCTTTTTGGAAGCTTCAGTTTTCACAGGTTTCCCCACAGCAACCTAAAAAAAAAACTGACATGTTTTTAGTTGTTGTTGTTGTGTTGTATGTTGTACTATTTTTTTATTACTTTTATTTTTCTTTCCAACACCTTCTCCTAATAATTATAAAATTCAACCCCCAATTTTCAGCTTTAAATTGTGAACACCTTACTTAAATAAAGCATTTTTGTGTTTAAGAATTTACTGTTATTTTTTTTAAAGGTTAAATCAAAGTGTCGCAAAACCCTTTTTTCTGTGCATAAGTAAACAATTTTCAAGAGTCCTTCTTTTTTCTTTTTTTTATTTATGAAGGGAACCTAACATCCCAAAAGATTACTCCTACGGTTAAACTGACAATTTTTTATTATAGTCTGGCACTTTGATTATCCATTTTTTTAAGGTAAAACTTTTTTCATTACTTACAAGTTCGTTTTGAGAGCTTTTTAAAAGTAGTTTTTTACACAATCTGCTGCAGCGATTTACTCAGCTCGGTACTAGAAAGGGCTACGATGGATTTTCTCGAGCACCAGCTGATCAATCCACCCCAGAAATATATCACGAACCCGTTGTGCTTTTTTTGTAAACCGGTTTCCCGCGAAATCCGAGGCTATACCCTATCACTTGCAAAGTCCATCATCGTCTTTATTTTTTTCTTGTGTACACAAACCATCACCCTTTTTTGGGGCCCCAAATATCTCATGATACGTTTCACATTTTTATGTCCCTGTTGAGGATTTTCCCTGTTCCGACTACCGACTTTCTGAGAAGCGATATTGGGCTGGTTTTTTTTGATAAGTACAAAAAGGGTTCCCAAAAGCTTACATGGCACTGTTTATAAGTTATGCCTAAATACTATTGATTGAAATCAAAATCGTGATTAAAGATCAGAAATTATAACTTTTTTAAAAGGTAATGAGTAGGGCCCAATGACCCAAGTCCCAGACAATTCTGGTAAAAATTGATATTAAATTGTGGCTATAGCATATAAAGTCTATTTTATTTTTGTCCACGTTTAAAATATGCGTGTGATGTAGTAAGAATTATAATTATTGTCCCCTTGGGTTTTTTGTATAAATATCCTTATGTTCTATTATTGCCAGGTTGTGATTGCGATTTATTGGATATGCAAAGTCTCAATTTATGCAAAATTTGGTAAACGAGCGAAGGAGGGACGTAAAGGGATGACGCGGGGGGCAAAGGGGTGGACAGGGCCCGGTGGTCAGAACAGCCCCAAAGCATATGGGGAGGGGAGGGGTTCCCCCCCGTCGTGGTCGTCTCCGTCCGGTATCCCGTCTGGTTTTCATTTTTCGTCGCCGTCGGGGAGGTAGTCAAAGGGGAAAGTTTTTTTTTCCCCTGCTATCAAGAACCGAATTTAAATTGGCCCAAGGCTTTACACTTCGCCACCACTAATCAAGCTCTCGCAAAGGCCTTTTCGATAACCAAAAAATGAAAGAGATCAAAAGAGCCCTAAAAAACTACATACAAGGGAAAAAAAAACATTTTTTTTTGAAAAAAAGAGGGATGGAAGAAGGAAAACCACAACCCAAATTATATTTGGGTCACTATAAAAATCCTAAAAAAAAAAGGTAGCCCCGGGTTTAGCGATGTGGCAACGGGCAATCAGTGCCGGACCCCACACCCACAGTGGAAGATTAGGAGCAAATTAGCGAGTCTGATCTGATTGGAGGGCGGCAGCCCGCAGAGCAGCCAGTACAAGAGACGGTAGAGCAGCCGTACAAGAGACGGTAGAGCAGCCAGTACAAGAGACGGGAGAGGAGCCAGTACAAATGAAGGAAGAGCAGCCAGTTTCAAGAGACGGTTTGAGCAGAGTACAAGGCGGTAGAGCAGCCCGTAAAAAGGATCGTAGACCCGGCAGCGCATGGGCCAGAACGCAGAAACCCCCAAAGGGGCCCGGAAGCGGGGGTCTGGTTCGGCTCCCCCCAATTTAATGCGGGCCATAACATCTTGGAAGAAAAAATGAAGAAAACTTTCCGGGCAAATTTTTATTAAAGAGTAACTATAAGAAAATATTATTATTATTATTATTATTATTATTAAATTTTTATTATTTTTATTATTTTTATTTTTATTATTATTTTATTTTATTTTTAAAAGTACAAATATGAGTAGTTTTATTATTTTTCTTTGAAAAGCTTAAGTAAAAAATCTACAAAAATTTAAAATTTAAAATTTGTTTTCCAAATTTTATTTCATCTATAAAAAAAAATTTCGAATAAAAATTGAGTGAAAACATTAAGAATACCATGAGACCCCATTTTCATTTTTTTTTGCACGAAAAAAAGCAATTTGGGGTCGATAGTAAAATAGGTGAAAACAGCGTTGTCCCGCCCAATGTATTTTTACACCAAGAAACAATCACAAAAATTTACATTAAATCAAAAAAAAGTTTTTTCTTTGATATGTTGTTATGGTTTTGTAGATGCGCGGGGTAAAAATCCATCGGGGAAGAGTCCAATTTTAAAAAAAAAAGTTTTGTTTTAGTTGAGATTGGCAACCTGGGGCCTGCCGACGAACTTTTTGGAACGGAAAGTACTTTCCGACAAGAAAAATCGTAAAGCTTAGCCTCGACGCTGGATTCGGATTGAGATCCCGAATTTTCTAGTCGAAAACCGAACTTTTGAATCCGACAGTCAAACCCCCCATCGGAAACATTTCCGACAAGGTGACGTCAGAGTAGGAAGCCATCTGATTGGTTGACAGCCACATGCCCACATGTGCGATGTTTTCAAGATGGACGCTCTGTTGATGGGGCTTTTGCACGTTGCTGTTTTAATTTGTCGATGTATTTTGACGCTGAGAAAATAAGATTTGTGATAGGGAGTGGAGAGAAAGAGAGAGAGTTTCCGCAGTTGAATTTTACAAAGTCCGCTTTGCGAGTTTCATTAGGCCTAGCTAGGCCCTATGCAAAAATCGTGAGTGTCCTTGTGGGGGGTCTTTGGTCTCATCACACCCGTCATGTATTTCAGTGGTGTGGTATTATTATTATTATTTACTGGGGAAGAATAGGCCTAGGGCCTAGAACTCTAGATAATCGTACCTTAACCTAAACAATAGAAACTGGTAGGGCCTAACCTACGACTAGGGCTAGGCCTAGCCTCTAGGCCATAGACCCTAGCTAGGCCCTAGGCGCTGAAGTTACCTAAGGGTTAGGGTCTACTAGGTCTAAGCCTACCTAGCCCTAACCCCTACCCTAAGCTAGACTAGGGGATAGGCCTTATGTCATTTGCATTACCCACACAAAGGCCTAAGCTAGGTCTATTTTTTTTGTTAATGCTAAAGCCTACGAAACAGCTTAATTATTGGATGGATTAGGCACTCCCTAGCCCCTAGCCATATCCCAAGTTAAGGGAAGGTTATTGGTCTAGGCCTAGGCCTAAATAGGCCCTAGGGCTACCTATGGTAGGGCCTAGCCTAGGTAGGCCTAGGCCCTACCCCAAAGGATTAGGCCTAGTAGGCTATAAATAATTGTAAGCTAAGCCTAGCCTAGAGGCCCCATCAGGTCTAAGCCTTGCTTTTTTGTTAGGGCCTAGGCCTACTGTAGAAAGTAGGTTACCAGTTAGCTAGGCCTACCTGTGGGTGGTTAGAAAGGCCTAGCCTAGTGTAGGGCCCTAGGCTACAAGTCAAAGGCCTAGGCCCAGGCCCCTACTCTTTCTTCTGTACCGGTAGAGATCATTGACCGGCACCACTGCAAAATGAGGTAACGCCAAAAATTCCCTACAAGGACACACACCATACGCCGCTTAATTTGCTACAAAACCAGTGATAAAGTAGCACTGAACCTAGGCCTACTGTCTAAAAAACATTGGGCCTAGTCACTACCGGTAGCCTACCTATATTTAAAGTCACTCGCAACTTACGAACTTGCGTGTAGAATTTTGGAAGAACGTATAAAAATTGACCTTGTAACATTCTAGTGCAGCAGCAAACTCTTGGAATATACTCTCTTCCTTCTCTTTACCTCAGCTCAGCGTCAATTGCAAAAATTGAATTGAAAGCTGCAACGGCATCCATAAAAAAACTACGAATCGGAATAGAACTAGAATTTAGTTCATAATGGATGATACCCTTTGAAGTAAAAAGTCTGTCTGAAACCTGTACCCAGATCCTTCTCATTGAAGCATAGATATTAGATTCATGTACTAATATTCAGCACTCGAGTCACATTAGTACGTAGCGAGCAAGTGCAGTCAGCTTTATGCGTTCCAGATTTAGGCCTACGCCATGCATAGAACTGCGTGCAAGCGAGTCAATGTAGATTTTCATAATTTATTTGCTGTTAGCAATTTTGAAGCCACTGAATATTGACATACCCGGTACACCTTAACCACAGCACCAAGTGACACAAAAACAAATGTATCATACAGGCATACCTGGGGGAGTTCCTTTTAAAGGAGCTTATAAAAGATTCAGTTCATCAATTAAAAAAAGAACTTTTATAAAGTTCTTTAAAGTCCTTTTTACACCCTTACCTCTAAAAAGTTCAAGTCCTCATAAAAAGAAACTAAAGTTCCTTAAAAAGGTTCCCTTTATTTTTAACTTTTTTAATGCGACTGCAGAGTGACTGACGTGCAACTTGCAAGCATGCGTATTGCGTACGGCTGTCAAAGAGCACGGTGAGCGGTAGGGTCATGAATCATGATGATACGTATGATATGAAAATTATAAATGATCCATAACGGCAAAGTTGTTGCTAACAAATCCTGAAAAGTGGTGCTAAGTACAAAATTGACTACTTTATTATACTGGAATGTTTTAAGGAACTTTCTAAAAAGTCCCTTGAAAATATGAACTAGATCAATTAAAAGTTCCTCAACATTAAAATAAATCAAGTTCCGGGAAAATGGAACTGTTCTTTTAAAAAGTTCCTTCTCTAAGTATGCGTACAGGTTGAACGAATTCTTTTAAAGAAATGGCATAGTCAAGTCTTTTTATGTTATGATTTTCTAGACCTTCCTATTGTAAGAAAATTATTTAAAGAACATAAGGTATGCAGGGTGTAGGTGTAGGTACAATAGTTTTTTACCCCGTTTACATTGCTCGAGTTCGATGCAGGTTATGCGGTTAAAATAATTCATAGTTTAAACGGACACGGGTTTCAAGGCCGGTTGAGTTCATTTCAACCGCATACATTGCTAGTAGGCTAATAAAACAGTAATGGGGAAAGATCTATCATTGAATTGCAGTATATCACACAATTTTTTGTTTTATTTGTATAGGCTATAGGCCCTACAGGTAATATGGAATTTAGGCAAGTTGGTTTTGTAGTTAGTAGTTATTATAATATTTGAAGGCATAATAAATTGAGAGATTCTTCTCCTTGGGGACTTTTTCTTGAGGCTGTCCCGCTGTAGCCAACGATCCACTCCAGACACTACAGGTACCGGTACTGCAAGTGCTGGAAGGTCTAGGAGATTTTAGAGGCACACCCATTGGCAGCTAGTTGATGCCCACCTTCAGGAAAACTGTCAACAAAAAAAAACATGTAGTAGCCTCCCTATTGAATTGTGTGCTACAGCCCTACTACTTGTAATAAAAATCTGGATGACATTAATTTTGGCCTAAATCATGTTCTTCTTTAAATTACTAACCCTGATTGTTTGATTAATTTTTTTAAATATCCCAGCTAGTTGTAATGAAAACTAAGTCCTACCTATACACAGTAGGCGAGGCCTGAATTTAATTTGAATCTCAAGTGGCCGAGGAGAGTTTGGTAGAGAATGTGAGTGCCGGTATTTGTCTTTGAGATAATTTATTCACTAAGTTCAACTAATCTACATTTGAGTCTTCTTTAAAATAAGCCTCCACCTTTTTAGAATAAGTAGTCTTAGGCTACATGGCCAAGATTTTAAAATACATAGGCCTAACGCCTAATAGAATTTATCCATTAGGCTTTTTACATTAGGGGCCAAGTAATTTTTGACATTATTTTTCGATACATATCTGCGTAGGCCTTGGTATGCTACCGGTATAGATTGGTGATATTTAAAAGTCTGACCATAGACCTATGGTCTTACAATAATTATTATATTTTTAATTTATTTGATGTAAGTTTATTGTAACTTCTTGTTTGATGGCCTGAATAACGGCAAATCATAATAGGCCTATGCTAAATAAAAACATGAGGGCTGCTGTCTGATGGGCTTCTAAACCTGCCGTATGTTTGACGGCAGAGCACGTTAGAAGTAAAGCAGCCACTAGAGCCGGTTTACTGACCACACTTGCAATATGTAGGGCTTACCCTGCCCCCACCTGACCCACATAAAATCTTACCTCTTCACGACATCAGTAACTCATTCCATGTGCTGATTACTGCAGGGGCTAGGAGGGTACCGGTGCTGAAAGTACAGTCGTTTCAACAGTTCTTCATTTTAAGCTTCCATACGACCATATCAATCATAGGGTTTTTGAACTAATTGCATCTGTAAAAAAAATAATAGTTTTAGTTCAAGTTCTCTAGCAAAGGCACTACTTTATATTACTTATTCCCCGTTTATATTGCTAGCGTCCACCGTGGGCTGGAACG
Source organism: Sweltsa coloradensis (assembly GCA_024449915.1). NCBI lineage: Eukaryota > Metazoa > Arthropoda > Insecta > Plecoptera > Chloroperlidae > Sweltsa > Sweltsa coloradensis. Next base: position 1,199 of record JAMZAV010013594.1, on the reverse strand, counting down.
CGGATTAATACATTTTGAGTTTTTTTCCCCACATAGGCCGAACCTAAATTAAGTCCCCTGAATGCAATGCACACTACATTACAATGATCTGATATGACCTAAAGATTGCCTAGGCCTATCAAGCCGATGGTTTATGTCCATGTTTAGGTCTGACAATGCTCTCTAGGCCTGTTTGTAATTCTAGTGAGTCAGTAAGTTAGGCGTAGGGCCTAGTGCATGGGCTGGCCTAGAGTTGTAACAGCGTTGAACCTAACCTAGTCCTATGCTTTAGTTTGGTTAAGGATTGGCCCTTGTGTATCTTATGTAGGCCCTACTTCCCAGGCTTATGCACAGGGGCCTAGGGCTTGAAGTTCCCTGGTCCCTATTTTAGGTTAGGTGAAGTCAGCTCAGGTCTTTCGTAGGCCTAGATTAGCAGATACTACATAGGCCTACTACTTGTGGGCAGGGCTAGATTTGTGTGCATAAATTTAAACAAAGGCTAGGTCCTTTATGATGAACTTTATGATGTAGGGCCTAGGTACTAGGCTAAGATAAACATACCTCATGAAACCCCGTAGGCCTATCGTTGGGTAGGCCTAGACCACCAGAATCCTTGTTCTTCTTTGCTGATGCAATATTTCAAATAAGATTTCATGGCATTTCTCAAGAACTGACGCCTAGGCTCCCAAAACCCGATTTTGAAAAGGTCTTGGGAACATTTACGTCTACAGATTGACACTTGTCAAGTCCCATGTGTTATTTTGTTTACTAAAAGTGGGCGAAGACCACTGCCTTCAAACCTTGTCGTTCCCACCGCTCGCGTCTGAGCGCTCTCCCATTGGTTGAATAAATTATGTTCCGACAACGGCTGGGATAGTTGTCGGAAACTTTACGAATTCGGGTTCCTCAATCCGACTGTCGCAAAATACCGTCGAGGCTAGACTTTCCGAAATTCGGTTTTCGTGGTCGGCCGAAAAAATACTTTCCGACAGTTCGTCGAGGCTAGGCCCCCTGACTAGCAACTACTGACATAGTAATGGCTGCTGGTGTGTAAGTGAAGTTGGAGCGACCTGGCATCAAAATCTCAAATCATGAGGTAAGATAACAATTTATTATTATGTTATTGTTATTATATTACTTATGAAATTGTACGTTGCTAACCTAATTAATGGCCAAATAGTATTTTTTTACGAAAGGCCGACCTACTTTTTCGCCCAAGG
>JAMZAV010013593.1:0-16159 GCA_024449915.1 Sweltsa coloradensis | reverse complement strand
TTGATACAACCGCGGATCGGAGCTTCCGTGTTACGACGCGCACGGGAAAGACAAAATCGGAATACTGCGCTGGTGATGCTACGCTTCAGTAAAACTGAAGATGGGACAACTACTCAAACGTCGAACCCAAGGATCTTGTAACCATACGCGGGTTTGATCCCTAGTCGAACTGACTCAAAACGAAGTACCTATCTAATCACATGTTATTTGATAGAATATTTTCATAATTCTTTCAGGCATTTGTAATGAGCCTAATTGGATGAACGTAGCGAGCGAAGCGAAGATTCCATTCTACTACACTGGAGAAAAAAATCCGGAATGTTTTCTTTTTTTTTGTATTTTTGTCTGTTTGTCCGCACGATTCCGGCTAAACCGATACTCCGATTGAGATGAAATTTTATGGAGGCCTTCGAAATCTCTGAACTTAGAACTGCCACGTTTTTGAGCGCAATCGGAAAATTATTTCTCATGAAAATCGCACTTTTACGATTTTTTTTCGATTTAAAAAAAAATTTTTTGACTTAGGGTATAACACGTAGCCTACATGTTTTTATCCGTTTTTAATGATTTTTGCCACAGAACCTTTTATTTTATGAATTAAAGTATTCTTGTGAAATTTGAGCGCAATTGAAAAAATATTTATCATAAAAATCAAAATTTTACGGGTTTTTCTTTTTTTTAAACAATTCTTTGACTTATAACACCACATGCTTTATCCGATTGTAATGATATTTGCAGAAAACCTTAATTTATGAATTTATATATTAGTGTCAAATTTGAGCGCAATAAATAAATAAATAAATAAATAAATAAATAAATAAATAAATAAATAAATAAATAAATAAATTAAATTGTATTTAGAGTCTACCCACTCAGTTATATAACTGATTTTCAGTGGGGGCCTTTAAATCAAAGCGACTAAGCCAACCCTGTAGGCCCCGACGCAAATCGGCGACGCCTTGTTTGAGCGATAACCCCCCCAAAAGATCGTGATTTTTAATAGGAAATATAGCAATCAGTGGTATAGACAGTGCGAACACCTGCGAATCAACGCCAGAATCAACAAGGCCAAATTCAGCACAACTCTGAATTTATTATGTGCTTCGTTGCTAGGACGGCTCCAAAAGTCACCGTTTTACAAACCTCCTAAGACACGAACTGATGGACTTAAGTTTAAAAATCAGAAGTTAAAAAACTTCTGACTATGGCGGGAATCGAACCCTGGACCTTCTGCATTGGAAGCAGATACGCTAACAACAAGAGAAATTATTTCTAAAAATCGCAATTTTACGATTTTTTTTTAACAATTGCGATTAATAAATTTAAAAATTAAAGTAAATTTTTAATTTTTTTAAATTTTATTTTATTAAAAAAAATTCAACTAAGTAATGATTTTTCCACAGAACAACAGAAAGTTCGCATAACACATGGCAGCTCAATGCACCAATTACGCTCATCCAACAACGCGGCGGGACTTAAGCGTTTTCCTAGTTAAATAACATGGGGGTATTTAATGATTTAATGATTAGAAATCACTGATCAGTGCTAGGAGAACAGGGCATACCATCATTTGTGTGCTATTTGTGTTTTTAACCTTAATATACTTTCTTTCAAAGGTTTATTAATCTGTTATTTTTATCCAATATTAATCCAATATGTTCCCTAATTGACAAATCATCCCATAGTAAATTTAAATTGTGTCTGGATAAGGCCTACTCTTCAAGTAGGTAACTTGATTCAGTTCAACCTACAATTGATCAACCTTTTTGTTTTAACAGTATTTAACAAAATACTGTAACTTCTATAATTTTGTTGTATTTGCTTATCTTTTGTTGAATTTTAATATTTACATTTTTTTCTTCTCTCTGTGTTTCTCGACTGGAGCTGAGTCGTGGCCAAAGTTAAGTCTGTTTCTAGATAAAATAGAACCCCGAGATAATAAATGAGTCTAATATCGCTTTTTCATAATCAAATTTCCCATAGCCAGTAAGGGCTTGTATCTTGATAATTGACGCAGCAACGTGAGGCTTTGAATAGTGCCTAGTAGCGCGTATCTTGACAGGCAACAAGTTGCTTTTTTTTTGCTTGGAATGGCAAATAAGTGATAAAAGTTACAGAACATTTTATGAGCAACTAACAGTGCTTTAGAACAAGATGATACCATGGAATGACTTTGGCCTGGGGATGGGCAAAAGCGTGTATCTTACTACACGTGTACACGCTGGCTGTCTGTTCGTGTACACGTGTGTACTATGTATATTTTAAGATATCTGAAAAAAATTTGGGAAACATGTTTATTATTACTGTATATTTTTATCGCATTCTGAACGGGTATTTACGGCGACGGCGTTCGGTTCAGTTTATCAGTCAGTAAATGAGTGGCTGATTTTTCATTGACCTAGAAAGTTAAAAGGGTGATGGTATGGTGCGGCTTGCGTGATGAAGAGGGGGGGGGGGGGGGGGGGGGGGAGATAAGGCTTGTGATTTACCATAGTTCTCGTGATACTTGAATTGTGCAGCAACTCCTTCGCGTACGTCGGCATTTAACCCTTTTTTCCCAATGTCTATCTTATCAAAGAACTTCCAATCAAGAGATATTCTAAACAATAAAAAGTCATGTGTCACTGACTCAAATCTCAAAAACGCATAAAAAAACTAAGCGGGCGGCGGGCGACTGCGAGCGGTCTGGAACCATCTGGAAAGTGTTGGCCGGTTAGGGGCGGGGGGGGGGGGGGGGGGGGGGGGGGAAGGCAAGGCCCCGTGGCAACTGGCAAGGGATCGCAAACCAATACCGTTTTGCGGGGGGCGGCGGCTGACTGAAAGAGCTCTATTTCAAAATAGAAATTTGAAATCTGAAATCTCGACGACTGAACAATGTCAATTAAAAGTCGACGTGTATTTTTTTTAAAAATTATGTACACGTGTACACGTAGACGGATGTGTACACGTGTCATCCCTACTTTGGCCTTGGATGTTAAAATGGGTACCTATTCACTATCCAGGCATAAAAACTAAAAAAAAAAAACAATTTTCAGAATAATTGGATGAGCGTAGCGAAGATTCCATTTCACTACACTGGAGAAAAAAATCCAGAATGTTTTTCTTTTTTTTTCTGTTTGTATTATTGTGTGTATGTTAACACGATTCCGGCTAAACCGATACTCCAATTGCGATGAAATTTGAAGTCAAACAATTGTTTTAAAAAAGAAAAATAAACGTAAAATTTTGATTTTCATGAGAAATAGTTTTTCGATTGCGCTTAAATTTCACACGAATACCTAAATTCATAAAATTAACTCTGTGAAAAAATCATTAAATCGGACAAAGCATGTAGGTGTGTTATAAGCTGAAGAATCTTTTTAAAAATCGAAAAAAATCGTAAAATTGCGATTGTCATGAGAAATAATTTTTCGATTGCGCTCAAAAACGTGGCAGTTTTTGGTTCAGAGATTTCGAAGGCCTCCATAAAATTTCATCGCAATTGGAGTATTGGTTTAGCCGGAATCGTGCTAACAGATACACAATAATACAAACAGAAAAAAAAGAAAAACATTCTGGATTTTTTTCTCCAGTGAAGTGAAATGGAATCTTCGTTTTGCTACGCTCATCCAATTATTCTGAAATTGTTTTTTTTTTTAAAGTTTTTATGCCTGGATAGTGAATACCCATTTTAACATCCAAGGCCAAAGTCATTCCATGGTATCATCTTGTTCTAAAGCACTGTTAGTTGCTCATAAAATGTTCTGTAACTTCATCAGCTTATTTGCCATTCAAAGCAAAAAATGCAACTTGTTGCCTGCCAGAAAAATAAAGTTAGCCTAGATATATTCAAACAAAATGTCTTCCAATACATTCTATAGGCCTATTTAATTACAATAAGTACGCCTATTTTAGTAGGTACGGTAATGATAATACTCCGAGTGTCTGTGTCGCTTTACCAGGCACATTACCAGTAAGTTTACGTTAAATTTAATACCAATTTTTTAAATACAAACATCAAGTTAAATATGATAACACTGATTTTTTATTTTTTTGAAAATTTTCACGTAAATTTTCATGAAAAGAACTGCCCGAAACATTGGAATAAATAAAATAAAACCACACGGACTTCCCGAAAATACAATGTGTGCACGTATAAGCCTATGTAAATTATTTTTCAAAATCTTCAACCCAAACAAACTCTGATTACACACACATAAAATTGTTTAATTGAGCGAGCGTCTCCACTTAACTCTCATGGCTCGAATGTCTGTTTTTTTTTCTTTTTCTGTTACAGCTTCAGTACAGGTCGCACCGTTTCTCTGATCGACCTGAAATTTTGCTCACATGTACATACCACCTATGCAGGTTGCTGTATAGTTTTTGAACAAAATCCGATCGTTGGGTATAAAAAAATAAAAAAAAAAAAAGATGAATAAAAATGTTCCTATCGTTATGAAATTTTGCAAGGTCAATAAGTACAACATTCTCTCCTATTTTACAAATTTTCAGCTAAATCGGGTAAGACCTCATGTAGTGTAGATAGTAACTAGGAAAACGCTCAGTTGGACGCGTTGTTGAGCGAGCACCGGTACGTGCAACATGACCCGAGTACGACATTCCCACAAGGCCCACCACACAGTGTAGGCCTAACTGGATATTGACAATGTGGGTCATTCTCAAACGTAATGACCATATTGAAAAAAATGCTTGCAAGAAAAAATCATAACATAAAATTGGATGCCTCCTTTAACAATACATTATCCAATAATTTGTTCTTACAGCCCTAAAAGGGTTTATCTAAAAAAACAAATTTTTTTTACATACTACAAGCATTTTCATCAATCCAAGTGTACGAAAATGTCATGACTGTTACGGACATAAAAGTGACAATTGATGTAAGAAGTTATTTATTAAATCTATATTCATGTGCACAATAGTTTTAGTTACATTATCACACAAAACTAATACATTCAATAAAATATACATTTTTATTTTAATCACTTTTTATAATACCAAAATGTCAAGAATGTTACTCAAATTTCAAAACCTGGTAATTAACTTACTAATAATGGACAAATGGCAAATCAAATTTTATCAAGATCACTGTTAGCAATGAAGTATTAATTGGATGAGCGTAGCGAGCGAAGCGAAGATTCCATTTCACTACACTGGAGAAAAAAATCCGGAATGTTTTTTTTTTTTTTTTTCTGTATTTTTGTCTGTTTGTCCACACGATTCCGGCTAAACCAATACTCCAATTGCGATGAAATTTTATGGGGGCCTTCGAAATCTCTGAACTTAGAACTGCCACGTTTTTGAGCGCAATCGAAAAATTATTTCTAATGAAAATCGCAAATTTACGATTTTTTTCGATTTTTAAAAAATTTCTTCGACTTATAACATCTACATGCTTATCCGATTTTAATGATTTTTTTACAGAACCTTAATTTTATGAATTAAGATATTCGTGTGAAATTTGAGAACAATCGAAAAATTATTTCTCATGAAAATCGAAATTTTACGGGTTTTTTCTTTTTTTTAACAATTCTTTCACTTATAACACCTAGACATGCTTTATCCTATTGTAATGATTTTTTTTACGGAACCTTAATTTTATGAGTTATTCTATTCGTGTATAATTTGAGCGCAATCGAATCATTATTTGTTATGAAAATAGCAATTTTACGATTTTTTTCTTTTTTTAAAATTACGATTAAGACAAAATAACAGAATAAAGGTAATTCTTTAATTTAATTTAATTTAATTAAAAAAAAATCGACTTAGTAATAATTTTTTCACAAAACAACAGAAAATCTGCTTAACACATGGCAGGTCAGTGCACCAATTACGCTCATCCAACAACGCGGCGGGACTTAAGCGTTTTCCTAGTATATAAATAAGATTAAAAATGTGATTCAGTTATTTTAAACTTTAAATAAGACTTAATTTAATAATTAGCTCGGGTAACGGTGTTGACAAAAAGTAACAGTCTTGACAAAAAAGTTACTTTTCTAACAGTAATAATTTTTTTCTAAGATCATGTTGCTTGTTAGTGTACAAATCAGTCAACCTAAAGATAAAATCCATCTAATCCAACAAGTTTGTGTTGAGTTTAAAGTAAAGAGACACTACGGGTAACGGTCTTGACAAAAAGTAACATTCTTGACAAGTGATCACTGAAAATCAATAAAAACAAGTGTTTTGTTACTTTTGAGTATGGCAATGAATTACAACCTCTCCCTTCAAAACACATCTACAGTTGCAGGAAATTAATGCAGTAATCCACGATGCCCTTGGTAATGTTACTTTTTGAAAGTAACATACCTGACAAGTAACATGCATGACATTTCAACTTCATTAATTCATTAGCTGTTAACAATCCCATTTGAAAAAGTAGGGTTATGTTTGCTATGAGCTGGAACTTGATTGTAACTTAACTCAATTGTTAAATAAAATATTAAATACAAATTAGTAAAATTGTTTTATCTTGGTAACATTCATGACATTGAATTAAAATACTCACCGTTAAAATGTTTACTTTTCAATTTTAAAGAGTTCTCATGTCAAAACAAACCAAACTTCCATGATGCCATGTCAGGAGCTGTTCTTCTTCTTCTTCTAGATTGATCCACTGCCTTCTTGAAAAATTATTTAAACTCTTTTACAATGGTAACAGTCATGACATTATTATGATTGCCACATTAGGGACAAACACTTTCCACTAGTTATTGTTTGAAAATGTAAATTGTTAAAAAAAGTCACTAACACACAGTTATTAACTGTTATTTCTGCATTAATTCCAATCTAGAGACTAAATAAATTTTAGTCTTAAAGTCAAACATTTTACAAAAACACTTCTGGTTTTGAGGATAGGGACATGGGTTTTAACACATTTTGCAATACCCGACATTGAATTAAAGGTCAACCTTACAAGATAGAAGTGCAAAAATTCATGGAGCTAATAAAAACTATAAGTATTCTGAAAATGTACAACCAAAATTTATGCAAATCAATATCTTGATCTAAAAAAAAAAAAATATTAAGGTGGGACAGCACAAGGGTCATTTTATTTGAGAATGACCCACGTGCACTATATACTATTCCAACATCTTTGCATTGTACTAATTCACGTCATGCCTTCTAAAGTGTATCTTTGTATCTTCACTGCCTCCTTCATTTTTTAACATCATTTTTCGAATTATGATTATCAATAAGTCTTTAAGGTCTTGACCGATTTAGCTGGAAATTTGGAAAATAGGAGAGAATGTTGTACATATTGACCCTGCAAAATTTCATAACGATTGGTACATTTTTATTTTATTTTTTTATTTTATTTTATATTTTTTTAAACCAACCATCGGATTTTGTTCAAAAACTATACAGCAACCCGCCTAGGTGGTATGTACATGTGTGCAAAATTTCAGGTCGATCAGAGAAACGGTGCGACCTGTACCGAAGCAGTAACAGAAAAAAAACAAAAAAAAAACAGACATTCGAGCCATAAGCGTCAAGTGGAGACGCTCGCTACGCTCGCTCAATTACATTTTTGGATGAGCGTAGCGAGCGTAGCGAGCGAAGCGAAGATTCCATTTCACTACACTGGAGAAAAAAATCCGGAATGTTTTTTTTTTTTTCTTTTCTTTCTGTATTTTTGTGTGTCTGTTAACACGATTCCGGCTAAACCGATACTCCGATTGCGATGAAATTTCATGGAGGCCTTCGAAATCTCTGAACTTAGAACTGCCACGTTTTTGAGCGCAATCGGGAAATTTTTTCTCATAAAAAACGCAAGTTTACGATTTTTTTCGATTTTTAAAAACTTTCTTCGACTTATAACACCTACATGCTTTAACCGATTGTAATGATTTTTTCACAGAACCTTAATTTCATGAATTAAGATATTCGTGCGAAATTTGAGCGTAATCAAAAAATTATTTCTCATGAAAATCGAAATTTTACGTTTTTTTTCTTTTTTAAAACAATTCTTTGACTTATAACACCTATATGCTTTATCCTATTGTAATAATTTTTTCACAGAACCTTAATTTTATAAATTCATATATTTGTGTAAAATTTGTGCGCAATCGAATAATTATTTCTTATGAAAATTTCAATATTACGATTTTTGCCTTTTTTTAAATTACGATTAATTAAAAAAAATTAAGTTAATTTTTAGTATCATTTAATTGAATTTAATTTTAAAAAAATCTTCAACTCTGTAATGATTTTTTCACAGAACAACAGAAAATCCGCATAACACATGGCAGCTCTATGCACCAATTACGCTCATCCAACAACGCGGCGGGACTTTAGCGTTTTCCTAGTAACAAAAGTAAAGTTACCATGGCAACGAAAAGTCTCACTATGCACTGCCACCTAGAAGTAATCAAAATACTATCGAGGAAGCAGTGTATTATTTGTTATCAAAGAGTTAAAATAGTTTTCCCAAAGAAATGATGTCAAGGTCCTCTAGATGGCGGTGGATTTTATCTTTTCTCTCCTATTTTACAAATTTTCAGCTAAATCGGTCAAGACCTTAAAGACTTATTGGTATGTAACATTATGGGAATGTCGTACTCGGGTCGTGTTGCACGTACCGGTGCTCGCTCAACAACGCGACGGGACTTTAGCGTTTTCCTAGTAAACTACCGACTGAACTAAAAAACATAGGCTCATTAGCAGTCTTGGGCACGTTCCCCCAAAAAAGGAACTTTAAAAAGTTAAGTTAGGCTACTTCTACCTAAAAAGGAACTGATTGACAGGTTGGGAAAGCATAGAGAACATAAAGCCCAGCCTGAAGGGCTGGGGGCGACAAAACTTTTCACCTGCTGATGACAACTGTAGCTAATTTAAAGTTGTTACCTTAATCCACGACGCGTTTCGTCCTTCTGGGACTCTTCAGGCGGATGGTGGCCACTAAAAATCAGCTAACTACATGCAACCAAAACTCACAACACATAACCAAACCTGTGGTAGGGCCACGCAAGAAGTAAATTCTGCAAGCATGTTGTCATCATCAGCAAGGTTACTTCACACACCATTCATACTGGGGCACACAGTCAGCACAGACAGTAAGGGGGCTTCCCTCCCAACTCTGGTGCTCGGGAGACAAGAAATCCATGACTTACCCTGGATTCGAACCAGGACCCTTGGCAACAAGAGAAAAGCTGCCCCTCCTGCTGTTGCTGGGCAAGGGTGCCTCTTCATTCATACAAAGAGAAAAGGTTAGAGATAGGAAGGGTGGAAAGTCACAACACAGCACAACCAGTGAGGGGGCTTCCCTCCTAGACTCTGGTTGGCCTTTTCCAAACTAATTGAACAACCAAGTCATTTGACACCTATCACTTTCCAAACTAATTGAACAACCAAGTCATTTGACACCTATCACTTTCCATCTTTCTTCACCTATGGGGTCGAGATGGGCGAGCCTACTCTACACCCTCTGGTGGGTCCGTGTTTCCTTGTTCATAACAAGTGTGACTCCTTGTCCTGCTGGGGGGGCCTAGCAGGTGATGAACCTGTTAGACCCTACTCGTCTTTTCCTTCAACCTCTTCATCTGCAGCCAAGAGCTAATATAGCACGTGTACCTGTGCTATAGCCAAGAGCTTGCAAATTGTAGTCTTGTTTCCTTTCGTTTTCGAATCCCAGTCACAATTAGTAGGGCAGCCTCTCTCGTTGCCACGGGTCTTGGTTCAAATCCAGGGTAAGACATGGTTCTTTTGTCCCCAACCCGTTGAGGGAAGCCCCCTCACTGGTTTTTGCTGTGTTGTGACTTTCCACCCTTCCTATCTCTAACCTTTTCTCTTAGAATGAATGAAGAGGCACCCTTGCCCAGCAACAGCAGGAGGGGCAGCTTTTCTCTTGTTGCCAAGGGTCCTGGTTCGAATCCAGGGTAAGTCATGGATTTCTTGTCTCCCGAGCACCAGAGTTGGGAGGGAAGCCCCCTTACTGTCTGTGCTGACTGTGTGCCCCAGTATGAATGGTGTGTGAAGTAACCTTGCTGATGATGACAACATGCTTGCAGAATTTACTTCTTGCGTGGCCCTACCACAGGTTTGGTTATGTGTTGTGAGTTTTGGTTGCATGTAGTTAGCTGATTTTTAGTGGCCACCATCCGCCTGAAGAGTCCCAGAAGGACGAAACGCGTCGTGGATTAAGGTAACAACTTTAAATTAGCTACAGTTGTCATCAGCAGGTGAAAAGTTTTGTCGCCCCCAGCCCTTCAGGCTGGGCTTTATGTTCTCTATGCTTTCCCAACCTGTCAACCCTTCTCCAATCTAAACTAAAAAGAAACTGAGACGTTCCTATTTCCTTTTCAATAAAAAAGGAACTGAAACGTTCCGTTCCTCAAAAGGAACTTAGTTCCTTTCACGTTCCTTATACCATCACTGATTTAAACAATAATAAATGTGAAATGAGTTAATTAATCATTACTCTTATCTACTAGGAAAACGCTAAAGTCCCGCCGCGTTGATGGATGAGCTTTTTAAAGTTTTTAGTTTGCGTGGGATATCTTTACTTTTGCAAGTGCTTTGTTTTGTTGCCTACGCATTGTAGTGATTGTTGTCAAGTTTCTATTGTTTATTGTCATTTTTTATTTTTTACCGTAAATAACTTATATTAAAAGCTTTATTTCTATGAATTCTGGCTAACTTTTTCAACTTTTTCTTTTAAAAGGTAATACATCACCATAACCTTAATGTCCATGTATAATATGAACGTTGTAGCCCCACCCGTTTGGTCAGAATTGGACCAAATGGCACGAAAATATTGCACAAAAAATCAAAAAACTTATATTAAAAGCTTTTTTTCAATAGATTCTGGCTAACTTTTTCAACTTTTTCTTTAAAAAATGTACTACATCATCATAACCTCAATGTCCATGTATAACATGAACGTTGTAGCCCCACCCGTTTGGTCAGAATTGGCCCAAATGGCACGAAAATATCGCACAAAAAATCGAAAAAAATCGTAAAAGTACGATATTCATGAGAAATATTTCTTCGATTGTACCCAAAAACAATACACCTCTAAGTTCAGAGATTTCGAAGGTCCTGTCAAATTTTCATCAAGATCGGATATGCCGTTTGCCTGGGAGAGAGTTAACAAACAGACAAAAAAACAAACAAAAAAAAAACAAAAAAAAAAACAAAAAAAAAACAAAAAAAAAACACCCGAGCTAAATTTTTTGGGGGTCAGTGAAATTGAAGTCTTCGCTTCGCTCATCCAATTAAAGTGAGTCCCAGGCCATATGACGACGGTGGCGTCATTTTCGAAAACAAAAGATGTCACATTGATATTTTTCATACTGCAGTTTACGATATCAGGTACTGGAATTCGACGGTATTACGACGGCGAAAGGAACTTTAGTTGAAAACCTAGTATAATTAAGTTTAGTTTAGACTCAAGATTATGAATGTGTAATTCATGAACATATTTCTTGTCTATTTATTTATATAATAATTTATAACTATAAGTTTTACTGCTATCTATATTTTCTGTATTTTGTCTGTAGGCCTACATCTGAAAATGCTTCTTGCAAAATGTAGATAGGCCCTACTATGACAATTAAACCATTTATTATTTTATTGGATGTATTTCATACAAACTCGGTCAAAACCGGAGCTGATTATTATTATTATTATTATTATTATTATTATTATTATTATTATTATTATTATTATTATTATTATTATTATTATTATTATTATTTTCATTATTTATTAATCTTATTATTGTTTTTGAGCATGTGGCAAGAGTAAAGCTGTGGGAGGACAGAAGAGAGTGGAGTAAATTGGTGGAGAGGAAGGAGTTAGAGGATGTGGAAGAAACACTGAGTCTGGCAAGCTTAGTATCTACAGTTTCATGCCCTTGATAATGGTGGAAAACCACCACTCAACCCGACATAGTTGGAACTGAGTTATGATGATTATTATTATTATTATTATATTATATATTGTGTTTAACCTTGGCTTTATAGTACGCGACTATGACGCTGTTATGTTAGTAGGCCTACTTTAAACAGAAATTATTTTTATTTTTATTGGATAGGTAGGCCTATTGCTTAACGTCTCATATTTATGCAACTTGGCTAATCAAGACTAAGGGAGGGACGTCTCGTAAGGGATGACGCGGGGGGACAAGGGGTGGACAGGCCTGTGCTGGTCAGAACCAGCCACAAGCGTATGGGGAGGGCAGGGGTTCCCCCACGCCGTGGTCGTCTCCGTCTGTGTCATCCGTCCGTGTTGTCATTGTCGTCGCCGTTGGGGAGGTAGTCAAAGGGACGGGAAAGTTCCCCGACGACGACCCAGAGCTCGCCATTAGTTTCAGGAAGTGAAACTCCCCTAATCACGGGCCAAACCACGAGAAGGTTGCGAGTTGGACTTCATAAAGTGACTACACCGGGGATCGAACCCAGGACCAACTCTACAGTCTAGGTTCCAGTGGTATTTGCCCCATTTGGCCTTGTATCTCAAGGTCAACCAGTCAAAAGAGGAAATATTTACAATGATACACACCACGTTGGTATTTGGTTGGAGCCCTATCAACTCAAGAACGCCATACAACAGCCAAAATGAGATTGTCAAGCATGACATAGTTTTGTGAGAAGTAGGCACCTAGGCCTAGGCTAACACTGCACGCGGGGCTGGGCAATGAGCGATCAGTACCTATTTTAAATTAGGGGCCGCTGATTGGCTAGAACTAGGTAGCCCGCCGGTGACGTCATCACCTGCAAACTTCTGATGGAGCAGCTATAACATCATTTTGACTGGAATAAATAATAATACACTTACCTTGAGACTGCTGGGCATTTGAAGTTCCCGGCGTAGGTGTGCTGCAAGGTGGATTCAGTCCTGGCTCCTGTTTGATAATGGTCTCTATTGCAGGTTCTTGTTTAATCTGCACCGCTCCAACAAAAACGGGGGTTTGGTTAGGTGGTTCCAACCGTGTTTTCTTAGTGGCCGGCTGAGTTATGTCATACTCGTCTTCGATTTCCCTCTTTATCTTTGGCTGATCCATTTCTGAAACTAGAAATGTTTAGCCTTTATTAGAGAGGAATTCAACTAAACTAGGACAAACAAGCCAACATCAGATCACGCAGTTAATATCTGGGTCTAAGAAAGAGAAATAAGAAGCAAAGAACAAATGAAGCGGCCTCTTGGGCAAAGTTTGTGCAGGAGTCGCAGGACTATTTATTATTGTAGAGAGCTGAGAGACTGAATAGGCCTACAAGCTAGGCCTGTTGGCTATTGGCATTGCCTATGTAGACAATTAAAATAGGTAGGCCATTATCAATGTATAATCATTAATTTCATAGGCCTACTGTTGTTGTTAGGCCTAGGCCCAATATATTTTCTGAAATAATTTATTTTTAAGCGAGCGTTTCCATTTGACTCTGCCGGAAAAATTAGTCACTGTTTTTTTGTTTGTTTGTTTTTTTTGTTTGTAGGCCTATGTCTCGCCATAACGTTCGAACGGAGGCTCGGATCGAGTTGAAATTTTGACCAACCGCAAGCTTCGTTCTCGATTGAATGCCATTAGTTTTGTGGCAAAATCGTTCAAAAAGTTAAAAAGTTACATTAAAGTTAATCAAAAGTTTTTTTTTCAAACTAAACGGCGACAAAATCTGAGATAGCCAAATCATTTAGAATGTCCGTCCGGTCACGAATATGCTAATTTTATTTTGACCGATAAGTAGTGTAGATGGAAATTACATTATAACAAAAGTAACGTTGCCATGACAACGAAAAGACGCGCAAAGTTTCTAATGCACTGCCACCTAGAAGTAATCAAAATACTTTCGAGGAAGCAGTCTATTATTTGTCAACAAAGAGTTTAATTAAAGTTTTCCCAAGGAGTCAAGGTCCTCTAGATGGCAGTGGATGCAATGTGGGTCTAGCTATAGCACGTGCTCGCTTATCAACGCGTCCAACAGAGCGTTTCCTAGTTGTAGTAAACATGTAGGACCTAATTTGTGTCGATCAGTAGGCCTACACTGGATCCCCGTGGTCATCCATAGGCCTACTAATTGGCCAACTGTCAATAAAGATTGAATTAATTAATATTATTACTACTGTTTTAAAATGTTATTGTAATTCACTAACACAGGAATTAATTTGTTCATTAACTTGATTATGATTAAGTAACATAATGATAACTTAATTACAAATTTTATTCCGGCTTGTGTCTTGAAATATCACAACCAGAATAAAATCTGGAGGGGGTAATGTACTATTCACACCTCTCCACGCCAGTGTGTTGTACGTGGGGTAGTTAGTTTAGGTGGGGTGTATTTGCATGGCTCGAGGAGATGAAGAAAGATAATGGTCAGCGAGTGTTGAGCGAAGGTTACGGCCTGACGCACCTGTCTTACTCCCGGGCAGGGACTACATTATTTATTATTATACCTTGTAGGCTATTCTGTTGTCATAGGCCTAGGCCTACAATAAATACAGATAATATTAACTAGGGAAACGCTAAAGTCGTTGATAAATGCGTGAGTGAGCCATGTGTTGAGTACCCGGGAACATTCCCTTTCCTCTCCTATACCTAAGGCTGGATCTAGCCCAGTATGGGGAATGATACCGGGTACTCAACACATGGCTCACTCACTCGTCTATCAACGAATTTGGCGTTTCCCTAGTATAATCATTGCACAAACATTTGTGTCTAGTGGATTACACTATCCGTTGCAAGAGACTAAATAAATAAATAAATAAATAAATAAATAAACTACTCACCCCCACACCTCTTAACAAAAACTAGGGTCAAGTACCCAATGAGCGAACATCTTTAGCAGAAAATCGTACCACCGTGTCTACAAACACTTCTATTTACATTCAATTATGACGTCAGGCGACTGGGTTTTGTTTTTAGGCTTCCTTATACTTCATTGGTTGATTTAAAACATCTCGGCCAATCATAAATGCTCTGTGTAGTCGATAATCAAACTCGAAGTACTTTCAGAAAAGCTACGGGACCAATAGCCGAACACCCAAGCCATCCCAAGCCGAACGGTTCAAGATGGCATCTAATTATCTACATGAATTAGGCTATGTACATATCTATGACAATACCAATAAATATCATATCATATCAAAAAAAAAGCTAAAAATTACGAAATTTACAAATAAAAGCTAAAATGCAACAAAGTGAAACTAACAACAGGGTTCCATTTTATTTATTCATGTGTTTAACTTTTACGTGAGTTTAAATGTCTAATTGCTAGTGAATTTCAATCCAGCCAAAATGAATTTTCAGGAATAAGATGGAGTTTCCGGCGGAGCGACTGGTCGGATTTAACGAACTCGACCCAATAGCCAAACAACAGCTGTTTTGGTATGCTATTATTTCGCTGTGGCTATTTAACCGTAGCTACGGAAAAATTACGTTATACAATTTAACCGTAGGGCGTAGACTGTACTAAGGTAACAAAAAAATCTTCCAACTTCCAAGACCTTTAACGTTGCTATTTTAAACGAAAGTCCTTTTTCGGTTGTCGTCGTCTTTTTTTGCTGTTTTATTAACAACAAAAAACCTTCCAAGACCTTTAGGCCTAACGTTTCTATTTTAAACAAAAGTCCTTTTTAGGCTGCCTACCTACACGTCGAGGTGTAGAGATAAGGCTTTTCCTTAAAATAGGCCTAGGCCTAGCACTTTTTAAACGCTTTTATCATCTAGAATTGTGTTTGCGACGGGGCCGAATGTAGTGAAATCATTTGCAGAAAAAACATGGACCCAAATAGAATGGTAAAAACAAACGACCAAACAAAAATTTGAACCGCTGACCTTTCGCATAGAATTCGGACGCGCTACCACTCTGCCACAATGCACTGTGATATTTGAAGCTATTGGCCTAGTTAAGATCTTCGTTTTTGCTACGGACGATTTGTTATTGTTAATTTGTCCGTAGCCTACGGTTAAAAAGCCACTTCCCTATAATTTAGGCTTTCCTGCAAGTAAAAACATGTTTCTGTTGTGTTAATATTAGCCACAGCAATAATACACTCAGTAATGCAGGGCTTCCACTGCATGTCTTAGCTAAATATAGTTGCATTAGTCTCCCAAAATCTTCAAAATAGTCTCAAATAGTCTCCTAAAATCTTCAAAATAGTCTCCCAATAGTCGCCTTAAATCCACAAAAAAGGCGCATTTAGTCCAAAAAACAGTTGCAAA
>JAMZAV010013592.1:0-14948 GCA_024449915.1 Sweltsa coloradensis | reverse complement strand
TTTTAAAGGCATTGCAAGCAACTCTAAAAATTTTCCATGCATAATATTCAATAAAGCGGCATTCAATAGCCGATTATTACAGCGTATCTAATTTCCCATTTCTTTCTTGTAGGTGATTTCTCAACTCAGTTGAAATTGGCAAAGGTAACACCTATTTATAAGGGTAAAGGTAAAAAAGAGTTAAAGGAATTCTTATCGACCTATATCAACTCTTCCAATTGTAGGGAAAATTATTGAAAATATTTTGCACATGAGGTTGTTACATGAAGTGGATGCATCTGAAGTGAAGTGCAAACCAGCATGGTTCAGAAAAGGTAGGTCAACGCAAAGTGCCCTTCTAGCATTTACAGATTTTATATACCAAGCATTGACAAACGGAATGGTAAGGTTGGAGCTGTCTTTGTTGATCTTAGGAAAGCATTTGATTCAGAACCTTGTTTTACCTCTTTTAATAAAACTTAAAACCAGGTATAACATAAGTCTTTATTGTTATCAATTTTGGCGGATTGCTTTTAAAAAGAAAAATGTTTATCAATCTTGGAAAATAAAGCCATGAAGGCCATGAAGCCAAGATAAAATCAAGCTTCCTCCTGCTCGCGACAAACAGAGCCAAAAAAGTATGTAGAAAAGATGTACTTTATTCATCTTAAAGGGCCTAATAGGAATGTGCTTAGTCTGTACTTTTTACGTACTTTTTAGGAGGTCCTAAAAAGGACGCAATAAGTCTTTAAAAAGACTTAGGAGGGAACGTGTTTACTTTACTGTAATATTATGTGATTAAGAATTGCGCATATTCTTCCTAAACAATTCCTAGCTTACAAATGTTTGGGACGTAAATCAGAGATTACTTTGAGGTCCAGAATATGTGTAGAACGGACTTGGTGTTAGAGTAATTTCTGAAGGAGATTTACATTACAACTTTTTTATTCGAATCAAATACTTCAGACTTCTGAGAAAATCTACAGCATCTTAAAAGGTTCCTGTGCGATTTATTTTTCCACCCTTAACACGAGATAAACACTTAGTGCAACAGTGTTGATTCAAGCGTTAAGCGCAAGGTCCCGGGTTCGAATCCAGTCGAGACCGGTAATCCTGACTAAAAGTTTGTCCCTAGGTTTAATTGAAGCAAGAGATTGAGTCCTCTTAAACAGCCCTTGGACATCCCTTCACAAAAAATGTCCAATTCCAATATACCTTGTAAGACACCTGGAAGAGGGGCATGCATTGCACCCAGGGCAGGCTTTCTACGAGAAATATAATTAAGTAAAGAATTCTAACGAAAACGCAAATACAGAAATAGTTATCCACTTAACCCAATACCTCAACTCTAGTAACGAGGTGTATATATTACATGTTTGTATGTAAACAGTATTGATTTAACTTGGCGTTGTTTCATTGGTCAAATAGTAAAGTATAGGGCAAGGTTGGGAATGATCGACGTTGCCTACGTCATAAATATGTTACGTACGTGTTTGTGTGTGAAGAGACTTGGATATTGTTTTCCAAGTCAGGCAATATCGAGCACAATTGTCACGCTACTCCAGCTCAACAAAGCTCTCAAATAATACAAAGGTTATTTGATGTATTACGAAGATAATGTAGTGTCGCCGATAGTTACCAATCAGTCGACCAATACTGATCAATACTTATCGGGGCACTGTTACTGTTTTGGTAGGGTATGAAGGTTCTATGTTACAATCACTAGGAAAACGCATAAGTCGTTGTTAAACGAGTGAGTGACCTATGTGTATAGTATCTGGTATCATTCCCCATACTGGGCTAGATCCAGCCTTGGGTATATGGGAGAAAAGGCGATGTTCCCGGGTACTCAACACATGGCTCACTCACTCGTTTAACAACGACTTTGGCTTTTCCCTAGTTATTTAAATTGAACATTTTAAATGCGTATCATGTTCAAAACGTATTAGCGTGAAACATTACCAAATTTCCAAGATAAAACAAAATCACCTAATAGTGGGGTCTATAAGCCTAACAATCGTGCAAATCGTGAAGAAAGCATGAAAATTTGTGAATTTACTAATATGACCACAAGGAATCCAAAAATCGATGGCCCCAAGTTGAGTTCCTGTAACTTTCTTATTAATTGCTTAATTAACCAATAAAAATTTTTTTAAAGGAGACAACACAGTCGACATTGGTATCAAATGAAAGCTTATTTTACGGAGAATGAATAAATGAAAAAATATTTAAAAATTTATTAATTTATCATCTAATTAATTGAATTTTAGTAATATTTTACCACTTTTGATTTATGTATAATTATGTACACCTAAAATTCTACCGATTGTCATACAATTTCACCCCTTTACTAACATAATGCCAATAAATCCAAATTTTGATGGCCCCAAACAAAATTCCTTCAACTATCAGATAATGGATTAATGAAATTAATAATTAGATTAATACCAGTTAAATGTTTGACATTCACAAACCACAGTCAACTGATGTATCAAATAATAACAAAACAAGCATAATAAAAGAGAAAAGTGATGGCCCCAAGGTCGGGTTCTTATCACTTTCCCATTAATTCAATTAATTCAATTAACGGCAAGTAATCACAAAAATTACAAAATTAATGTACAAAATAAACACAGCAAAGTCGACTTGGGTATCAAATGAAAGCTTATTTCACGAGTAAATAATGTGTGAAAAAATATTTTTCATTTATTAATTAATCATCCAATTAATTACATTTTAGTAAAGTTATACCACTTTTGACTTTTGTATAGTTATGTATTCCAAAAACTTACCGATTGTCATAAAATTTCACCACTTTAATAACATAATGCCAATTAATCCAAATTTTGATGGCCCCAAACGAAATTCCTGCAACTCCCAGATTAATGGATTAATGAAATTGAGAATGAGCTAGATTCCCTTAAAATTGTCTTAACATTCAATTATGCGCTACGATTGACAATTGTAGTATTGAAAACATAATTGTAATATAAATAATTAATTATATTTATTTCAATCAAATGTGTAAATGATCACAACATAGTCGACTTGGGTACCAAATGAAAGCTTTTTTTTATGAATAATTAAAATGTGAAAAAATATATTTAGTTAATTAATTAATCATCTAATTAATTAATTAATCATCTAATTAATTACAATCTAGTAAAATTTTACCACTTTGGTTATGTATAGGTATCAAAAACTCTACCGATTGTCATAAAATCTTACCACTTTACTTACACGATGTCAATAAAATAAAATAAAATAATTATAGCACCAAACGAAATTCTTGTAACTTACATTTTATTAAATAAATGAAACTAAGAATTAGCTAGTTCACGTGCCACAGTCAACTGGTGTATTAAATATTAGCCAATTGTATGGTAATTAAGAACATTGACAGAATTTATATGTTTATTAATATGCTATCCGTTAATTACACTTTAATTAAATTAAATTAAATTAAAGTGTAATTAACGGATAGCATATTAATAAACATATGCCTTAGTAAAATTAAATTAAATTAAATTAAAGTGTAATTAACGGATAGCATATTAATAAACATATGCCTTAGTAAAATTCTGTCAATGTTCTTAATTACCATACAATTGGCTATTATTTAATACACCAGTTGACTGTGGCACGTGAACTAGCTAATTCTTAGTTTCATTTATTTAATAAAATGTAAGTTACAAGAATTTCGTTTGGTGCTATAATTATTTTATTTTATTTTATTGACATCGTGTAAGTAAAGTGGTAAGATTTTATGACAATCGGTAGAGTTTTTGATACCTATACATAACCAAAGTGGTAAAATTTTACTAGATTGTAATTAATTAGATGATTAATTAATTAGATGATTAATTAATTAACTAAATATATTTTTTCACATTTTAATTATTAATAATAATTAAGTGGAATTCAGTTTGGACCATCATCATTTAGGTTTATTGTGATCATATTGTTTTCAATACTACAAATTATTGTCAATCGTAGCGCATAATTGAAAGTAAGGACAATTTTAAGGGAATCTAGCTCATTCTCAATTTCATTAATCCATTAATCTGGGAGTTGCAGGAATTTCGTTTGGGGCCATCAAAATTTGGATTAATTGGCATTATGTTATTAAAGTGGTGAAATTTTATGACAATCGGTAAGTTTTTGGAATACATAACTATACAAAAGTCAAAAGTGGTATAACTTTACTAAAATGTAATTAATTGGATGATTAATTAATAAATGAAAAATATTTTTTCACACATTATTTACTCGTGAAATAAGCTTTCATTTGA
This sequence comes from Sweltsa coloradensis, assembly GCA_024449915.1. Taxonomy (NCBI): domain Eukaryota; kingdom Metazoa; phylum Arthropoda; class Insecta; order Plecoptera; family Chloroperlidae; genus Sweltsa; species Sweltsa coloradensis. The sequence goes on along the minus strand of JAMZAV010013592.1, from coordinate 10,677 downwards.
TACCCAAGTCGACTTTGCTGTGTTTATTTTGTACATTAATTTTGTAATTTTTGTGATTACTTGCCGTTAATTGAATTAATTGAATTAATGGGAAAGTGATAAGAACCCGACCTTGGGGCCATCACTTTTCTCTTTTATTATGCTTGTTTTGTTATTATTTGATACATCAGTTGACTGTGGTTTGTGAATGTCAAACATTTAACTGGTATTAATCTAATTATTAATTTCATTAATCCATTTATCTGAGAGTTGAAGGAATTTTGTTTGGGGCCATCAAAATTTGGATTTATTGGCATTATGTTAGTAAAGGGGTGAAATTGTATGACAATCGGTAGAATTTTAGGTGTACATAATTATACATATATCAAAAGTGGTAAAATATTACTAAAATTTAATTAAGTAGATGATTAATTAATAATTTTTTAAATATTTTTTCATTTATTCATTCTCCGTAAAATAAGCTTTCATTTGATACCAATGTCGACTGTGTTGTCTCCTTTAAAAAATTTTTGTTGGTTAATTAATCAATTAATTTTATTAATTCAATTAATAAGAAAGTTACAGGAACTCAACTTGGGGCCATCGATTTTTGGATTCCTTGTGGTCATATTAGTAAATTCACAAATTTTCATGCTTTCTTCACGATTTGCACGATTGTTATATATATTGGAGCTTATAGACCCCACTATAAGTTGTCTTACCCATTTAACACCCCTCAAAAATAATATGTGGGTGTAAAAATATAAAAATGTTCGAGCTAATGGGTATCGAACCCCAACCCTCCGTGCGGTAGTCTGAATGCTTACCAATCAGCCATGCAAGCCACGTAGTTACCGTCCACTAGCTGCTACTAAACAAATGCTATAGATATTTAAAAATCACATTTAAATTTATTGTAGGATTAAATCGCAATGGATCTAGCTGATTTTGTTAGCAGTTCTCAGTAAACTCGTACCGGATGTCTGTTTAAAATTTCAGCCCAATCTGTTCAGCGGTTCGGCTAATTTTCGACGTACAGACAGACAGACAGACAGACAGACAGACAGACAGACAGACAGACAGAATCACAGAATGAGAGCCGTTCGAGTTGAATGGAGACACTCGGTCGCTCCGCTCCCTCGTTTAATAAAACCAATTGATTGATGAATGAATGAATGGACAATTGAATTGAAATCTGCACTGCATTAATTCATAGTGCCCTAGTAAAAATATTTGGTTGCCAAATGGTTGCCAAGTGGTCACCAACAGGTCACCAACAAGTTCACCAAGTGATCTCCAAGTGATCGCCAAAAGCAGCCAAATGGTCGCCAACAGGTCGTTGTTGTGTCAAATACTGCATTACAAAGTTGGTGACTGATTGGCTGCATTTTGGTGAACGCTTGGCTGTCATATATTCAGTTGAAATTTCGGTGGCGACCGTTGGTAACCATTTGGTAACCACTTGGCGATCAGAAACAAGCCTTGGTTATTCTGTTGGTGACCTCTTGGCAACCGTTTGGCAACCAAATATTTCTACTAGGGTGATCTCTAATAATAAACATTGCAATGCAATGTCTATTTAAAATCTCAATATATAATAATCAATACACAAACATCAATTATTGAGAAGTGGAACTTGGTAAAGCATCGCTACGGCGCAGGACCTAGGTTCGATACCCGGTTGGGAGACACCTATTCGAAAATTACTCTAATTTATAAATTTAACTTTCGTGCAAGTTGATCGATCCCTACTGGGTAGACCGACATTTATATGCTCGTTATAAAGATTTAGTCGTAATCAACGCTTATAGCGAAACGTGCTTACTTATATTTACTTACTTGTATTTGTTAGAGTTGTTACATTCGTTTTCTAATTATCTATCCCAGCGACCACGCTATCTCTGTCATAGTGATGTAATGACTCACAGGGCGTATTGGACGTTCATTTAGTGAGACACTCACATAGTATGACAAGAGTCAGGTAATATGGCTAAAACATTATACGAAACTGTCATTATAACTGCTTTTAAAACATACCACAAAATCACATTGCGTCAAACGTTATTGAAGTAATTTAAAACATTATTTGTTAAATATTTATTGTATCGAATTTTGAAGATTCCCTTTTCGTAATTTTTGATCACAAAATTATTTTTAATATTGAAATACATCTTAAATAATATTGAGACCCTACGGTGAAACGAAACCAATGTAAAATTACAAATAATACGCGTGTCTAGTCTATTGTTTTGGAAACGGACTGTATATAATTACACAAAATGCATAAATAATGGGACATGATAAATATGTCGAGCATTTCACTTTGTACAGGACTCTGACTGTTTGCCAAGCTTTTTAAAAATGTTAAATTCCCAAATTTAAAAAACGCTCGATAGTCAAATCCAGTTAATTTCACATACAGACAATAACGCTTTTGCCCTTTAAATTTTTTTCATCAAAAAAATCAGCATTTTTGGGAGGCGTTCACAATGTTATGGCGCGTTCTGTATCAAGTGATTTTGAATTTCAAATATTGTCTCTTACACAAATTTGGGGAATTCTACAATTTACTGTTTGGTTCATATTTACGGTCATTAATAAGAAAGTGAGCAGTATTTGGAAAATGTCCCTTGATACCCACTATTTCACAAATTACTTAACATTTTGGTGCAAAACCACAAAACGATAGGACAAATGATAGAGCTTCCAAGTGTTTCCGCGCGTGCGTCTGCATCTGCGTCAAAGTCTGGTTTTCTCGAGCTTAGCCAACAGTCTTAAATTTAAAATACGGGATACTATTTAATTTTTTGTCATGTTTGCCATGTCAATCAATGTCAATCAATGTAAATGACATATTTAACTCTGGCACTACGAGGTTCAAGGACAGATAAGGCTGTGGGTGCACTGTGTCGATATCAGAAGCTACAAATAAAAAAGGAACTAAGTGCAAAAACACATTTAAAAAACACACTACATACCAGAAGTCACAAATAAAAATAAATACAAATACAAAATACAACTCACGGTGGTAAACACTCTCAGACAATATGAGTAACACATAAACACAAACTGATCGTGATTCTCAAACGAGGCAACCCAAGATCCAGGCGCTGATGATGGTGGGGGGAGGAGGGGGTATTACGCCCCCCCCCCTCAGCACTCCAGAGAGATAAACATCCAGTTCTACCATGTTCTATATCTCAATGCTAATATCCATCCAAACTTAAACACTAGAAAATAAAAAAATAAACTTAGAATTCAAGAGGGGAAAACTTACTATTCGAAGAAAAGTAACTTACTTAGAGTCAGAAGAATTGAACCCTATATAAACTGCAACAATAAATTAAATAATAAAAGATATATTATATATATATATATAAAAGTATGCTACTGAAGGAGTGCAAGAGTACCACAAAACATTGTGAGATGCATCTTTAAAAAATGTTGTGTATATTGTTTATGGAACAAATGCAATAACTACCTATATTAAACAAGTACATATATAAGAACTATTAAAATAAGTTATTTTATGCTATGGATGTTGTGGTAAAAATGATTATTTGTGATAATAGGTGAAAGGATATTTGGGGTATTTCTTGCCCTTTTTTTATATAAAAGCACACTGAATTGCAGTGGCACACGTATTCTAGGGACCGTAGGCCTACCCTACGTATATTGACGTGGTGGGTGGTGCCAACTTGACATCCCGTGCAGGGAGACGGTGTTGCAGGTTGCCTACCCCTGCCAGGTTTGCCAGGTAGGTTAGCGAAACAATTCGGTGTTTGGTGATAGAAACTTGACATTGTCACCAATTGTGTTGTTTCATCATTCACAGGGCATTAAGATTTGTAATTTGAAAGGAGTATAGTCAATTCAAATACAACATTCCTTGATACCTAGGTTAAGTTGGCGATTGAATGTTTACAATTTTTGTGTATTATTTGATCATTGTGGCTCCTCCAAGCCAAAGAATAGATGGTCAGAAAGAAGATTTTTATACATTGTTTTAATAAATGATATTAGTATTTTAAAATGTGTTACACTGTGTGTTTCAGCTCCATCATGAACCCCTTCTGAACCTTTCCAGAACTTCTGTCTCTTATTTTATGTTCTTTTGCCTGTACTTGATCCAATATTGGAAACTTTCCTAATTTTCAAACTGTGTATTTTCCTCTATACTTTCTTTCTTTTCCTCTAGGAAACTTTCCGTTATGAGGCCTATTTCATTATTTTTGTGTGCATTTATTATTTACTGTCATACTGTGTAAATCATTTAAAAACAAAAATATATGATCGGAGTGAAAATAATAAATAAAATACATAAATAGAAAGTACTTGCTGAATTCTTAACTCACTCCTTAAGCTCCGTAGTATTATTAGCTGTCGTCCTTTGTTTTTAATAAATATTTTTGTTTTTAATATGTTATGTTTGTAATTTATAACCTCTATATGCACGTGTCATTATGTTATACTAATTAATAAAATAATATAAATGTGAATTGCTGAAATTATAAGCTCTCTGTCACATTATGCAAAACTTATGGCTTGCATGATAAAAACTTAAAAAATACACTGGTACGAACACACGCGGCAATAGTATATGAGTTTCAAAACAGGAGAATGTAAGTTCCGACAGGGATCGAACACCAAACTATTGCGTGATAAGCGAATACATAACTAATATGTCATATAGACTACTTGGCTTTAAGTAACGCAGAAGTTATAGTTAAAATACATGTAAACCAACTGATATATAGTTGCCACTATTTGTTTGCAACATTATGGGATGATAAACAAACTTTCATCAGGGCAACAGTGCCGTGACCGTTAAGGGTGGTATCACAATTGACCTGGAAAATCCTATATACACTTTGAAAACGTTTCCAAGCACTACTTTCATATCACTTATGACGTAGACTTTATTGATTTATCTAAGCCATGTGTATAATTTTCTCTTCTCTTCGACCAATTTAATGTCGAGTTATACATAGAAAATAAAATATCAATACTGTAATAACCTTGGTAGTCTCACATACACTACCCACTTCTTGACACAAATCTAACACTGTGAAGTTTAAACATTTAACTTTGCCTAGCTAGAAGATAGTACAAGCGGTTTTAAAGGGGTATTTTACTGCTAAACTAAATATAAATATTTCATTCCGGCTTACTAGTAATGAATTAAGCAATTAAAAGAAAAATTATTGGGACCACCATGACCTCCAAAAAAATTGTCAAACATGACATTTATCGAACTAGGTCCCATCGGCAAAATTTCGAAAAAAATTTAACATGGGGACGATTTATGCCCGTGACTTGAAGGATTTGATCCAAAAAATTTTGACCTTTATTGACGTACTCTACAGCCTTTTCTGTAAATTCTCTGTATTTTGTTTTGTAATTTTGGGGCTGTCAAAATATGCCGATTATCAAGGTGGGGTGTGATTTTGGAATGCATATTTTTTGTGTTTGAGGGTATATTTGGGCACAGTTTCAAGACACAATGTTATAAAGGGCATTTAGATTGGTTTTAGGTTTCAGTATCTATAGGGACCAAAAAAGAAGCAGGCTAAAGCGATTAAGAAATTTCCCAAAACACAATTTTCGCAAATTTTCTCGATAAAAAAATTTGAAAAATTCGTTTTTAATCCAGAAACAAGGACATAATTTTGAACGGTCTTTTGTGTAGTATTGTGCTATAGATCATGTGGAAAAATAATTATTTGAGTTAATAGCCCCTTTATAAGCAAATTTCTGTTCGCTCGGCCGACTGACTCCACAGAGGTTTGACGTTTTGTGAATTTGTTATTGAGTCAGTCCTAGAAATATAGAGCTCTAGAGTAACACTTGAAAAAATTTACTGTCAAATAATTAAAAAATTAAAATGGATTTTCAGCATTTTGGATTTTGTTAAAAAGTTTAAAATTGATCATATTACTTGATTGATCATGGCTGATTAACATGAAATATTAATAATCTACGGCTTTAAGGCAGTTTATGTATGCGTTATTGATAACTATTAAAGTTTCATCTTCCCGGCCGAGCGAATAGCTATTTGTCAACTGGAAATATGTATCCTATTCCTTCTTAAAAAACCTAAAACGACACGTTGATACAATAACAAAAGTATCAATACAATAATTATCAATGTTTGACATAATTTTTCGCATCATAAACATAATGAAATACATCATTCGAATGCATGAATTCATAATGTAGGTCTAGAACGTGCATTTGTGCATAGTAATTTTTTTTAAATTGTTTGTTTGAATCAAAACCATTCAATATTTTTAAATTAAAAAACAAAGTTTCGAAAAATTATTATTTATCGTTATTAGTCAATGATACTTCGTCTCGATTAGCCAATTTGCAATAAATATGGGGACGTTAAGCAATATCCAACAAAATCAATAATTTATTAGCCAACAAAACTTAAAAATTACCAAATACATAAAAAAAAACAGAAAAAATTTAGATTGTAACGTATGCTTTTTGATAAAAAATTAAAACCACAAAATTGCTTGGAAATCCACAATAATATAGCGCGGTTTGCACGGACTAATGAAGCAAAAAAAAAGTTTTGGTCTTCTCATATTTATTTATCTTCTTTTTTACACATATTTTTATGGAAACCTTTTTTTTAGAGAGAAAAAAACAACTAGGTAATTATACCGGATTTATAGACAATTATTGATAGATAATGTCATAATATGTGGCTCGTTGGTCTTGTGGTTAGCGTCTCTGCTTCCAATGCAGAAGATCCAGGGTTCGATTCCCGCTAAAGTCAAAAGTTATTAATTTTCTGAGTTGGACTTTTTGGTTTGGGAATATCGGAATATCAGCCTTGTTGATTCTCGCTGTCCGTGGGTGAAATCGTGTCCAGCTTAATTGATTGGTGTTTCATATCTTAAATATGCCAATCTCTAATTGGATGGTCATTGTTCGCCCGTCAATGGTGTCGCCTACAGGGTTGGCTTGGTCTAACTGTCCCCCGCTGGTGTAAAGAAAATACTTTACCCGTAGATTTAGCGAGATTGTTTAATCAAGTTTTACACGATTCGGTTGTGGTGATATGACAGTGGGTTATGTTTTCCACCACTTTTCAAAATCTACACAATAAAATTTGTCAGGTTTTTATACATTAATTTTAAGACGGCTCTGATTTGTTGTATAATGAATAGATAGAATATTTCCACAAAAAATCTATTGATTAAATATTTTTTTTGGAATAGATCAAAAATCAAATTGTGTATGTTAGCACAAATACACACAACATTCCGGATGTCCCGGGTATTTGATCGACAAAAAGAAAATTTGTACTTAGTGTGAAGTTGGGAACTTTAGTGTGAAGTTGTAGTAACTCTAATGTGAAGTTATAGTAACTTCAGTGAGTAATTGTACGGTTGTGTTGGGGCAACACTGTGGTCGAGTTTGCCATCATATTCATTTTGCTGACCATTTTGTAAGCAGTGTTCATTGCCTATAAAAAACAGAACAAGTTAAATATGTGGTACAAAAGATAAAAATCAATCCAGAATTTTAAAAATAAATCTCAGCGGGGTATCAAACCCCCGGTCCCCCAAATTTGTCGGTCGGTTGTTTTACCCCTAAGCTTTTGAGAGTTTAAGGCTATTCGACTGCGTTTTTCTATTTTCTGAAATAAGCTACCAAGATTAAATACAGTGAATGGCTTGAAACCTGGCTCTATTAGAAAATCAAAACTTTTTCTGATCGGGCCCACCACGGCAAATATCGCCTCTTCGAAATAATTTCAAACTTCAATTCGCCCAAGCACAACATTCAACGTAGGTAGTTGTGTTTTGTTGATTAATTTTCGACTGGTTTTTTTTTAGGGGCGGGACTGAGAGATTTTTTTTTTACAATTGTCTTTTCTGCAATTTTTTTCGTTTGGCGTTATTTTGTACCGATTTGTACCGGTAAACGAAAAAATCGCAGAAAAAACAATTGTTAAATAAATCTTTTTTCTCTCAGTCAGCCTCTATAAAACCAGTTGAAAGTTAATGTCACAAAAACATTACTACCTACGTTCAATGGTGTGCTTGAGCGAATTGTAGTTTGAAATTTTTTTGAAGAGGTGATAATTGCTGTGTGACCCATCAGAAAAATTTGAAAAAAAAATTGGTTTTAAAATTGCCAGGTTTCACAGCCAAACACTATTTAAAATGATTTTGGGAGCATATTAAGATCTAAATAGGCATGGCAAACAGGCAAGAGGCAACTGAATCGTTTCAGTAGGGGCGCTCTTCAAATGTCTAACTAAGTATATTGCGGATAGGAAAAGTATTGTAAATGGATGTCCAAGGGCTGTTTAAGAGAACTCAATCTCTTGCATTCCCATTAACGACTGAGGAAAACCTCTGAAAAAAACCTTCAGTCAGGATTGCCAGTCTCGACGGAATTTGAACCCAGGACCTCCTGAATCAGAGTCGCGCTTAACGGTCAAACCAACAGGACCATTGTTGATTTTGGCACTGTTCTGTTCGTTCATCGATGGTGTCCTTTTGCAAGTGTTTTGCTTTGCTGCCTATGCATTGTAGGTGATTGTTGCCAAGTTTCTATTGTTACTTGTCAAATGTTATTATTTACTGTAAAAAAACTTATATTAAAAGCTTTATTTCTATGAATTCTGTCTAATTTTTCCAACTTTTTCTTTCAAAAGGTACTACATCACCATAACCTTAATGTCCATGTATAATATGATAATATGAACGTTGTAGCCCCACCCGTTTGGTCAGAATCGGCCCAAATGACACGAAAATTTCGCACTAAAAATCGAAAAAAATCGTAAAAGTACGATATTCAGGAGAAATATTTCTTCAAATGTACCCAAAAACAATACACCTCTAAGTTTAGAGATTTCGAAGGTCCCCTCTAATTTTCATCAAGATCGCTTATACCGTTTGCCCGGAATCCTGGTAACAAACAGACAAAAATACAAAAAAAAAAAAAAAAAAAATTGAGCTAAATTTTTTGGGGGTCAGTGGAATTGAAGTCTTCGCTTCGCTCATCCAAAAAAGGCTCCGATTGAAAATAAGTTGTGTGACTGAGTAAGTAGACTCTAAATAAGAATCCATTGTTATATTTTGGAATGATTATGAATATTATCAGTGCTTCACTTACAACACCGAAGTTCCTCAAAGAGAGTGGCTGCAATCCTCTCGGTGCCATATCCAAGGGGACGTTGGCTGTGCTCATGATAACCATCATGGACTTCTTGAAGTTCGGTGAGGCTTCAAACCCCGTCGCTGTTGTAGGGAAAATACAGCGCTTCGTGCTGGGAAAATAATTATTAGGGGGGAATTGGGGGATGGGCCAAGCCTTTCACTGGCCAGGGCCAAATGGGAGGGGGGTGGGAGTGGGAGTGGGAGTGTGAGTGGGTTTGGTGTGAATTGGGGTTTTAGTTTTAGTTTGAGTGTGAGTGAGTGGAGTGGGAGTGGGAGTGGGGGTGGGGGGGGAGGGGTGGGGGTTGGGGGGGGAGGGGGGTGGGAGTGTGAGAGTGGGAGGGAGTGGGAGTGGGGGGTGGGAGGGGGGGGTGTGAGGGGGGGGAGTGGGAGGGAGTGGGGGGGGAGTGGGGTGGGGGTGGGGGTGGGGAGTGGGAGTGGGAGGGGGGGTGGGAGTGGGAGAGTTGGAGTGTGAGTTGAGTGTGAGTGTGGGTGAGTGTGAGTGTGAGGTTTAGTGTGAGTGTGAGTGTGAGTGTGAGTGTGGGGGGATTAGTGGGATGGTAGGTGAGGTGGTGGAGTGTGAAAGAGTGGGGGGGGAGTGGAGAAGAAATGGGGGTGGGATGGAGTGGAAGTGGGAGTGGGAGTGTGAGTTTTATGTGAGTGGAGGCGAGTGCGGGGTGGGGGGCGAGGGGAGTGGGAGTGGGAGGGGGGGTGGGAGTGGGAGTGGGAGTGGGAGGGGGGTGGATGGGAGGGGGGTGGGGGTAAAGGGAAGAGTAAAAGGGGAGTGGGAGTAAGAGTAAAAGTAACAGTGGAGTGGGGGTGGGGTGGGAGTGGGAGTGGTGAGTGGGAGTGGGGGTGGGAGTGGAGGGGGGTGGGGAGGGGGGGGGTGGGGGGGGGGGGGGGTGGAGGGGTAGGGGTGGGGTGGGAGTAAGATTTAAAAGTGGGAGTGGGAGTGGGAGGGTGGGAGGGGGGGGGAGTGGGGAAAGGGGTGGGAGTGGGGGGAGTGGAGGTGAGTGTGAGGGTTTAGGTGAGTGTGAGGTGAGTGTGAGGGAGTTTGGTGTGAGTGGAGTGTGAGTGTGAGTTGGTGGGGTTAGTGTGAGGGGTTGGGGGAGGTGAGGTAGGTGAGGGGAGTGGAGGGGGGTGTGAGGAGTGGGTGGGGGTGGGGGGGAAAGGGGAGTGAAGTTCGAGGGGGGGATGGGGGGGCGTTTTGGGGGTTGGGGGTTGTGGGAGTGGAGGGGGGGGGGGGGGGGGGTGGGGGTGGGAAATGGAGGGGAGGGGAGTGGGGGAGGGGTGGGGGGTGGGGTGGGAGTGGGGGGGAGTGGGGTGGAGTGGGAGGGGGGGTGCCCGGGGCGATAGTGGGTTTTTTCCAGGGTAAACGCAAAAGGTATTTTGTTTTATGGGGAAAGCTCGTACCACGAAAATTTAATAAATTTAAATTTCCCTTTTGGGAAAAACAAATTTTACTTAAAATGGTATTAATTTTTTGGAATGTTTTTCTCAAATAAAAAAAAAAAAA
>JAMZAV010013591.1:0-13342 GCA_024449915.1 Sweltsa coloradensis | reverse complement strand
AGAACTACACTGTTGTATTATAATAATTTTTCTACATCTGGCCTAGGCCAAGGGGACGGTTTCTGATTTTGTTTTATGAGAGTTATAATGACACCTTTTCTCGTTCACACAAAGAAGTGAACAATTTTAAATGTCCGCCATTTGTTTACGTATCGCCACTTTCCGCCTCAACTCTGGTTATACCGTCACACAGGTCACGTAACTATGCGTTACTTGTTGATTATATGCCAAGTTGTTTTAAGGCTATTTTAAAACCTTTATTTGGAAGCCTTCCAAACAAAACTTTTCAACTTTTTTTTTGTCAAAAGAGACTATCATTCTATAACCTTCATGTCCCCATGTAAAAATATGAACATGGAGCCCACCATTCTGGTCAGAATCGCGGGCCGACCCGTATTAGATGTTAGCAGTAACTAGAGTAGTCTAGCAGAGCTAGCAAGTTAGCTTACACCTTAAAGTGATTTTGAGCATGTTTGAAGACATTTTTCACCAAGAAGGAATGGTCATCACCAATAAAATTTGGCCATGTCGTTGTCAGGTACCTAAATCCACCTCGTTGGGATAGTTTTTCAAGTTCACATCAAGTTACATGACGGCTGGGGTAAACACCTCGAATCACCCCAAACTTCGCTTGCGTATAATGTGCTTGAGTGTGTAGCGCACCGCGGCTTGGCTGCGGCGCCCTAACGGGCACCTAGATTGTCTCAGTATAAAACATTACAATTAAATAGTTAATTTAAGATTTTTAGCTATATTAAGAGTGAAATGTAATGTCCGTGACAAGCCGGAGTGGCTGTATATAATTTCCGCACTTCGATTAAATGGTTGGATTGCTATTTGGATTGGCCGATACACCAAGACCGGGTACGCAGATGTTTTGTTCTGGAAGCTCTCTCGTTCCAATTCAAATGTCCAGCCCCAGTCAAAGTTACACGATTATAACCTGCACACCGTGTCCCGTCACTGTCCCATGTCATTACTGTCTCCATAAGAGCATGGTCTCTTGCAAGTAGCAAGTCCATGATTCCAGCTGTCCCCCATCACTGTCCCATATGACTGAGCTGTCACTTTCAGGGCAAGATCTCTTGACAGTAGATGCGTCCCCGCTCCACCTGTCCCATCACTGTCCTCTGTCATTACTGTCACTTTCAAGGCGTGGTCTTGACAGTAGCAGCGCGTTCCCTGCTTCACCTGTCCCGTCACTGTCCCCTGTCACTTGCTGTCCCTTTCAAGGCCGTGGTTCTCTTGACAGTTAGCAGCGTCCCGGTTCCACCTGTCCATACTGTCCCCCTGTCACTGGGGCTGTCTTTTTCACGGCATGGTCTCTTGACAGTAGCCGCAGTCCCGCGCCACCTGTCCCGTCCACTGTCCCCTTCACTGCTGTCCCTTTCAAGGCGTGGTCTCTTGACAGTAGCAGCCGTCCTGCTCCAACCGGTCCTCAATGTCTCTGTCTACTGCTGTACCTTTCAGGCATGGTCTCTTAACAGTAGCAACGTCCCTGCTCACCTGTCCGTCACTGTCCCCTGTCACTGGTCCCTTTCATGCATGGTCTCTGACAGTAGCCGGTCCCTGCTCACCTGTCCCGTCAAGTCCCTGTCACTGCTTGTCAATGTTCAAGGCATGGTCCTTGACAGGAAGCAGCGTCCCGCTGCAATATGTCCCGTCACTGTCCCCTGTCACTGCTGTCCCTTTCAAGGCCGCTCGTCCTCTTGACAGTAGCAGCTCCCGCTCTACCTGTTTTTTTTGTCCCCACAGTCACTGTCCCCGCATGACTGTCACTGCAAGGCTTGTGTTCTTAACAGTAGCCTGCGTTCCATGCTCCACCTGTCCCGTCACTGTCCCCTGTTCAATGCTGTCACTTTCAAGGCATGGTCTCTTGACAGAAGCCGCGGTCCCGCTCCAATGTCCCGTCCACTGTCCCCTGTCACTGCTGTCACTTCAAGGCCATGGTCTCTCACAGTAGCAGAGTCCCGCTCCACACTGTCAGTCAAATCGTCCCTGTCACGGCTGGTCACTTTCAAGGCATGGGTCTCTTGAAAGATTAGCAGCGTCCCTGCTGCATATGTCCCGTCACTGTCCCTGTCCACTGCTGTCTTTTTCAAGGCTTGGTCTCTTAACAGTAGCTGCGTCCCTTGCTCTACCTGTCCGTCACTTCCCTGCTCACTGCGTCACTTTCCCAAGGCAATGGTTCTCTTGACAGTTTAGCAGCGTCCCTGCCTCCACATGTCCCGTCCACTGTCCTATGTCACTGCTTGTCACTTTCAAAGCCATGGTCTCTCACAGTAGCAAGGGTCCCTGACTCCACCTGTCCCGTCACTGGTTCCACTGTCACTGCTGTCACTTTTCAAGGCATGGTCTCTCCACAGTAGCAGCGTCCTGCTCGCCACCTGTACTCCGTCACTGTCCCCTGTCACTTCTGTCACTTTCATGGCATGGTCTTTTGACAGAAGCAGCGTCCCTGCTCACCTGTCCCGTCACTGCCCCTGTAACTGCTGTCCCTTTCAAGGCATGGTCGCTTGACAGAAGCGGTCCCTGCTCCACCTGTCCCGTCACTTTCCCCCTGTCACTGCTGTCACTTTCAAGGCCATGGTCTCTTGACAGTAGCAACGTCCATGCTCCACCTGTCCGTCACTTGTCCTCTGTCACTGCTGTTCCCTTTTCAAGGCATGGCCTCTGAAGAAGCAGCGTCCCTGCTCACCTCGTCCGTCACGTCCCCTTTAAACTGCTGTCCCTTTCAAGCCATGGTCTCTTGACAGTAGCAGCGTCCCTGCTCCACCTGTCCCGTCACTGTCCTCTGTCACTGCTGGCACTCTCAAGTCATGGTCTCTTAACACTAGCAGCGTCTTTGCTTTACCAGTTCCGTCACTTGTCACCTGTTACTATTTATTTATTTATTTATTTATTTATTTATTTATTTATTTATTTTATTTATTTATTTATTTATTTATTTATGTATTTATTTATTTATTTATTTATCTATTTATTTATTTATTTATTTATTTATTTATTAGATTTATTTCATTACTTTTTATTTCATTATTTATTATTATTTAACCTCATTAACACACACAAACACACAGAAAACAGTCGATTTTATGAAAATAGAATAATTAGGAAATTCGATATTCTTCCTCCTTCATGTGTACGAGAGTCGTCAGCTTAATTGGCGGGCGGCGTTGCGGGGTCTCGCCTTGGCGTTTCGCAACTCCGCACAACTGAATCCTAGCCAGGGTAACGATCGCGGACCGCATAGAAAAACGACTTGACAAACTCAGTACACTTGCAGTAAAAAAAAGACAAATTTAAATGTGCGTGTCCCGTCTAGTCACGAAACCAAGGACCGGATCGTTGGAAGCGTGATTAAATTTCTATTAATAATTATAATCGGAAGGGTTGCGACCCCCCGCGGTACGTACCCAGGTCGTACCGGAGGAGAGTGACGCCCTATGCAACCAATGTTTATTCTTACGGAGCGTTCGAACCCGAGTGACACAGTGGACTAAATCTTGACGCCCCCCACGCGTTTTCTGTCCTTAACCGATCTGAGTATGCGTAGGACTCGTTGGATAGTAATTTCATTCGCGCAAATTTTGATGTTCTGTCGACGTCGCGACGACACTCCTACATATCGTAATCGTGTGGCACTAAGCACACCTGCACTTGACGCCACGGGGGCGTCAGAACGGCGAGGAACACAACTCTTGGTTTTATCTCGCCTCAATTCACTCACGAACGCACTCACTACAATAAGTCTTAGGAAAATAAAACTATCTTTTAGCTTTCTTATAAATGTAAAATTAGATTAAACTAAATCAAACGCTAGAAATAGAAGAAGATTAGGCGCGGCTAATTGTCGACTCGAGGGCGGCGGGGGGATGGGGTTAGAGGGGCGTGCGGGCGACAGCCAACAACTCTACCCGTACACGTGCGCCTTCGAACCTATAATAGATAGCAGATTAGGCCGAGTCGCTAATTGTCGCTCGAGGTTGGTGGTGGGTGGGGTTAGGGAGGGAGGGGGACAGCCACACTCTACGTACACGGGTGCGCTCTTCCGAAGCTAAGAATAGGGAGAAGATTTAGGGCGTGCAATTGTCGATTCGTGGGCGGCGGGGGGTGGGGTTTAGGAGGGTGGGGGGGGGGACAGCACACTCTAAGTACACGGTGCGCTAATTCCTTTGATCTTTTTTTTTTAACGCTAGAATAGAAGAAGATTAGGCGCGTCGATAATCGTCGATCGAGGGCGGGCAGGGGGTGGGGTTAGGAGTGGGGGTGACTAGCCACACTCTACGTACACTCGGTGCGCTTTCCGAACGCTAGATAGAAGAAGATTATGGCGCTGCTAATGGGTTCGATCGAGGGTGGCGGGGGCCAGGTGGGGTTAGGAGTGGGGCGGGACAGCCACAACTCTAGTACACGGTGCGCTCTTACGTCGTCGGTGATAGATTGTCACAGGAGCCACGAGGCCCCGGCGAGACTCTAAAACGCGGATGTCTCCCTAGAGGAGGTCAGGATGCACGGGGAGGAGGGATTTTGATATAAAGTCTTTTTCGTGATAGTCCCGGAAGGGAAGCTTTAAAAATGGCAGTACGGTACCTTGGCAAGGGAGTCTTCTCCTTCGGCTTTCTTCTTGTGGTTGGAAGGTCCCGGGGCCGGGTGAGGTGAGGAGGAGGTCGCCATTGGCGCTAGGGTGCGGGTCCGGGGTGAGCCTGAAGGCACTAAAACACGAGTAGGATGTCTTCGCTTGTGTTCGCCGGTACTGCTGGTGTGCTCGGCACCCGGATGGCCCACAGAGGTAACTAGTGGGACTGGGGTGAGCTTGATTGGCTAAACTAAACACCCAAGTGGGTGTCTTCGAGTGTGCTTTTGCGTAATGCGGGTGGCTCGCGACCACCGGCTGGCCACAGAGGCTAACTAGTGGGACTGGGGTGAGCCTGAAGGGCACTAACACCCAAGGGGTCATTCTTCGCTTGTGCTTTCGCCGGTACTGCTGGTGGCTCGGCCACCCGCTGGACACAAAGGCAGAACTAGCGAGGGTACTGACCGACCTAGGTAGGTGAGGCATAGGTAGAGGGGTAAGTATGAGAGGCTTCGTCTTGGCCCCTGCCTTCTGCTCGGCACATCATCTTCGGTCGGGTTAGAGGTCGAGGTGATGAATGGGTAGGAGAGGAGGGAATATCGACACAAAGTTTGCTCTTTCGTGATTATTACCGGCCGCCATTAGAATGCTGTGCGGTTAGGAGGCGGACGGTAGGGTTGAAGGCAAGAGGAGGCTTCGTCTTGGGTCGTCCTTCTGCTCGGCTCATTGTGGTGGAAGGTCCCGGGGCTGGGGTTGCAGGTGAGGAGGTTGTCGTGCAGGAAGGCTGGCGCTAGGGTCAGGTCGGGGGTTACCTGAAGGGCACTCTAAACACCGAGTGGGTTATCTTCGCTTGTGCTTCGCCGGTACTGCTGGTTGGTTCGGCACCCGGCTGACACAGGAGGCTAACTAGCGAGGGGAACTGACCAAACCCCCCCGCAACGACCCTCCTCCCCCCCCCCCCCCCCCCCCCCCCCAAGTCAGGGGTGGTGTAGAAGACCAAGTCCCCTGACTGAACTCGGTAAGGGAAGGGATGAAGCATTATCTGGCAGGCAGGGTTGGGCAGGGAGGTTGGACGGGCCTATCTGGACAGCTGGGGCTGGGCGGGGCTCATAAGGGAGGGCTCGGCGGAAGCATATCTTGTCGGCTGGGCTCGCCAGGGTCTTGGGTTCTTGACTCGGACAGCGCGCCTGCGGGAGCCTGCGAGATGTGTCACGTGCGAAGGTCGAAGCGTCGAAATGAGATCGCTGCGGACGAATCGCGCTGTATTTATACCCAGCCGTCCGGCGTCGCGACGCCTGCCCTCTCAGAAATGACGACCAATCCAACAGAGCTCAATGCTCCGACAATCACAGAGCTCAATGCTCCGACCAATCACAGAGTCAATGTTGTGACCAATGACAAGCCTGGATAAGAATCTATCTCAGCATGGAGCTCCATTCTTCACAATAACAATAGGTTTTCTATTAAATAATAATCGATGTTTGTACGATCATTCGATTATGTGTTATAATCGAGTAACGAACATCACAAATTCGCTATATCACTCAAAACTATTCGATTTCCATTGCGTTGAAGCCTATTCACAAATACAGATCAATAGTTACATTTGAATGCCTTGCTCGTTTTAGTCGTACAATTCATTTAGCGTTGGGCCTTTTGATTGTTCGTTGTGATTGACGTATAAAGTTTGGCTATGGTTGTAGTTGCAATTCCAGGTTATTGACTTTACCATCAGTTTTCCTATAAACATTGAACATAAATTGAAGGGGCGGTCAAGCTATTGTGTTTAGAAACGATACAAAATAAACCATATAAACTTCGAGTTAAGAGATAGTTTAAGAATAAGAAGTCTTCCTATGTATGCTGCATGCTTAAAGCCCACGACATTTCACAGCTGTAGTCTCTGATCTCAAAAGCTTACCTGCGAACAGTTTTATTAGGCCAAAAAATTGGTCTCGTAAATTGATTGGGATGAAGGATGAACATAAAACAGAACGCTTTTAGGGGAGCAACTACAAACTGAATAAAGGTGTTGGAATTTACAACAATATCACGCATTGTGTACTATTTTACGAGTTTAAATTCTTATTACTACGCAACGCAATAATCAAGGCTGTGATAGGCAGTGGTTAAACTGGATAGATAATTCATACAATACAGCGCGAACAAGTCAATGTATATTGAATGCATAGTGTTCAGTACTTCAGGGTTAAACTCGTCACGGCGACCGACCGACTCGTTGTTGTTGGTCGAGGTCGAAACAGGTATGATTACATGCAGTGGACGGCTCAAATGTGACCAAATGATTCGCAGTCAGTGTCAAATATTCGAAATGAATAGATGTGTGGATTATTTCCAATCGGGGAGAAAATTGGATTTAAATGGTATATATTTTCTGAGAAAAGGGAACGCACGGGACTTTTTAGGGGTAGGCCCTTACTAGAGGTATGTTTTCTTTGAGCTACTATTGTATTCGTTTGAGAAGTTAATATCTGGTTGTTTTTTAGTGTCGGCCAAAGGCTTATCATTCCACTTCACCGCCTCCCTCACCCTCGAATGACATTCGAGCAGGCGGTTGATCACAATTTATACAAAAATAACGAAAATCGGACTCGGTGTCACGGATTATATCGCCAACGATATCGACCTCAACTAGGTTCGATCATACAGCCGAGTCGGATTACGGTAGAAAACGCCTGGGTCCAACTCCGTCAGAGTTATAGAATAGCCAGTCCAGGGCAGGTGTGACGAGGAGCTCGCTCACCTGTTCATCCCAGGCTAGCGACTTGACCCAGAGCCTAACATGTAGGTAAACGATCAGGGTCCGACAGGCTCGCTCGTGTTTTGGGTTGTTTTCCTGCATGCACTGTGTCCCACAGTCATGTCCTACACACACGGATTCCCCACACTGAAAAACCATTTCCAGTTACACAGTTACAATAGCTTTCCGACTCATATAGCTACATTTTAGAATCGACAAGTTCAAATCTGTTTTTGCTATCAACAAATCTTTCCCCAAAACTTGTTAACTCAACCAAAACAAATTGAAAAACATAACTGTTACTAAGTTTTGAGTATTGCTAAAATTGTATCGTTTTTGGTCTTCGTTTCACATACACCTAAAACGACAAGACAGCCAATTGTGATGAAATTCAATTTAGGAATTCCTACTCCCCCTCCTCCTTGATGTGGGGGGTCCGAGAGTACCGTACAGCTTGTGGGAGGTTGAGGGTCTCGCCTTGCATCGAACTCTGTACTTCTGAACCTATGATAAGGTTTTTGGGGTATTGATCGCGGACGCAAGGAAACGCAGTAGACTACACTGTCCATTGAAAACCAAAACAAATGTACGACATGATGACTATGTCCCGTCTGGTACGAACCCGGGACCGGGCTGTTGAAAGCGTGATTAAATTTCTAACAATAACACACATATTCGCGAGACGCGACCCCTCGCGGCTACATACCGCAATCTTATCGAAGGAGTGACGCCCTATGAACCAATGCTGTTCTTACGGGGTTCGAAACCGAGACATAGTGGACTACATCGGACGCCCCCGACGCCGTCCTCCTTAACCGATCTGCGTAAGAGTAAGCTGTTGGAATCGTCATTTCATTGAGCACATTTTGGGACGTATCTACCTGACGTCGCGACTCCACTCCTCTACATTACCGCTAAAACCGGGTGGCACTTCGCACACAGGCACTTTGACGGGGCGTCTTGGACGGCGGTGACCTCACCCCCAGCGAAATTTAGCCAATAACATGAGTGTACTCACCGAGTTCGTATTGCAGGCTGGATATACAATCTATATAGGGGCAAACGCCCTAGCCCCCAGTTGCACGGCGGGCCATCTTTCATCTCTCTGTCTACCTATACGCAGAGGTGCTTTATCCCTTTTCCCCTTTTAAAAAAAGACTTAGATTAAGGGGCCATTCGAATTACAACCTCGCAACTCTTCTCGTGTGTAGCCCGGCATTAGGGGGACTTTTCTCCCTGGACAACTAATGGCGAGTATGGGTCGTGTCGGGGAACTTTCTCTTCCATTTCGACTACCTCCCCGATGGTGCGACGACAATGACACACCTGGACGGGAGGATGACACAGCGGAGACGACAACGACGTGGGGGATCCCCTTGTCCTATCCATACGCTTGTGCTGGTTTGACCAGCACAAGGCCCGTTACCCCTTGACCCCCGCCGTCATCTTTTGGCGTACCTCCCTCGTCTCGATTAGCCAAGTTGCATTAAAATATCTGAATAACGTTAAGCAATATCCAATAAAAAAATTCAATAGATAAGGTTTTTACCAGCCAAAGGACCATTAAAAGTGTCCTATCTACGTCGTGCTAAAGAAAGAAACCAAAATGGTGTTCAAACAAACCAAGTTTGCTTTTAGCTACTAGCGACCTAATACAGCCACTCCGGCTTAAAAGGGGGAAAAGTACAAAAAATCTAAAAAAAATAAATAAAAAAAAAATGTTTTTACTATTGAAAAAAGATAATGCATTAAGCATGTAATTTTATGAAAACCAAAACAGAGTCTTTTTTTTGGTAAAATAACTATTAGTCTGTATTGCCCTGAAAATTATAGCTTTTTTTGGTGTAAGTGTAAGATGATTTTTTACCAAAAGTTGGCAGCCTGGTGTCAAAAGAATGTCAGCTGGTTAACTCAGTTTAAGCAGTTAATAAGTTAAAAGGCATGGTGAAGAATCTAAATGTGAATTTCAAGTCTTTATGTAATTATATACATCATTTATTAATGAATAATGTAATCATGTTTGTGAAGTAAACATTGTGACAATAAAGGACCAAATAAGTTGTTTTTTGGTGTATAATAGTTCTATATTTTGCAAACAAGTTGGTGATGTTGGACATGTACTTGTAGGTAACCTTCAAAATCTATAAGTGTTCCTAGCTTTTAAACATTTCTCAGAAATCGTGTCACGGATGTTACGTGCACGGTGTCATGTAGCGGATGTTGTTGAAAGTTGTGATTGTGATTGACTACTTGAAATATGATCAAATCAATTGTATTGAAGGGGTTTATTAAAAAATAAAATTGCTGATGTGTATCAGCCTAATCGTTTCTTGTCAAGATTTTTAATATGGAAAATGTATGGTCCTTGTGTCACATTACAAACTTCGATAGTATTTGTTAGCCTATTACATGTTTGTAAAAGTTGTGCAATTATTGGATTAGCGTAGCGAGGCGTAGCAAGCGAAGCGAAGATTTTCCATTCTACTACAGGGAGAAAAAAAATCCGGAATGTTTTTTTTTTCATTCTTTGGTATTTTGTGTGTTTGTTAACACGATCCGGCTAAACCGATACTCCAATTGCGATGAAATGTTTATGGTGGCCTTTCTAAATTTCCTGAACTTAAAACTGCCAACCGTTTTGAGCGCAATCGGAAAATTATTGTTTTATTAAATCGCAATTTTACTGATTTTTTTCGATTTTTAAAATATTTTCTTCGACTTATAACACCTTTACATGCTTTATTCGATTTTAATGATTTTTTCACAGAACCTTAATTTATGAATTTAGGGTAATTCATGTGAAATTTGAGCGCAATCGAAAAATTATCTCAGAAAATCGAAATTTTACGTTTTTTTTTTCCTTTTTTTAAAACAAATTCTTGACTTATTACACCTACATGGCTTATTCCGATTGTAATCGATTTTTCACAGAACCCTAATTATAAATTTATATATGACGGGTAAATTTGAGCACAATCATTATTTATTTTATTATGAAAATCGAAATTTTACGATTTTTCTTTTTTAAAATTACGATTAATTTAAAAAAAAAATTTAAGTTAATGTTTTTTATTAATTTAATTTAATTGGATGACGTAGCGAGCGAAGCGAAGAATTACATTTCACGACAATCTGGAGAAAAAAAAGCCGGAATGTTTTTCTTTTTTTCTGTTTTATATAGTGTGTTTGTAACACGATTCCGGCTAAAACCGATACTCCAATTGTGATGAAATTTTATGGGAAGGCCTGTCGGAATCCTCTGAACTTAGAAGGCACGTTTTTGAGCGCAAATCGAAAAAAAAATTTCTCATGCAAAATAGCAATTTTTCGATTTTTTTCTAGACTTATAACACCTACATGCTTAAATTTCCGATTTTAATGATTTTTTTCACAGAACCTTAATTTAATGTAATTAAGATATTCTTTGTGAAATTTGAGGCAATTCTGAAAAATTTATATTTTTCGTGAAAATCGAATATTTTACAGTTTTTTTCTTTTTTAAAAACAATTCATTGACTTATAACACCTACATGATTTATCCTATTTGTGATGATTTTTCACAGAACCTTAATTTTATGAATGAATATATTCGTGTAAAATTTGAGCGCAATTCGAATAATTATCTTATGAAAATCGCATTTTACGATTTTTTTCTTTTTTTAAAATTACGATTATAGAAAAATAAGTTTTAATTTAATTGGATGAGCGACAGCGAAGACTTCAATTTCTACTGACCACCAAAAAATAGATGGGTGTTTTTTTTTTTTGTGTTTTTTTGTTTTTTTGTGTGTTCTTTTTTTCTGTTTGTTAACTCCTCTGACCAGGCAAACGGCATATCCGATCTTGATAACAATTTAACAGGACTTTGAAATCTCTGAACTTAGAGGTGTATTGTTTTTGGTACAATCGAAGAAATATTTTCTCATGAATATCGTAGCTTTACGATATTTTTCGAATTTTTAGGCGATATTTTCGTGAACACTTGGGCCAATTCTGCACCAAACCGGGTGGGGCTACAACGTTCATATTATACCGTGGACTTAAGGTTTGTATGGTGATGTAGTACCTTTTGAAAGAAAAAGTTGAAAAAAAGTTAGCCAAGAATTCATAGAAATACAAGCTTTAATATAAGTTTTTGATTTTTTGTGCGATATTTTCGTGCTGATCTTGGGGCCAATTCTGACCAAACTGGTGGGGCTACAACGTTCATCATTATACATGGACATTAAGGTTACGAGTGATGAAGTACCTTTTGAAGAAAAAAAGTTGACAAGGAAGCCAGAATTCATTAGAAATTAAAGCTTTTAATTTAAGTTTTTAACGGAAAATAATAAAAAAATTGACAAGAAACAATGAAACTTGACAGCAATCCCCTACTGCGGGGGCAGAAAAACAAAGCACTTTGAAAAAAAATTAAAAGAACCCCACGCAAACTAAAAATTTTAAAAAGCTAAAATCCATCAACGCGGCGGGACTTGAGCGTTTTCCTAGTTTAATTTAATTGGATGAGCGAAGCGAAGACTTCAATTTCACTGCCCCCCAAAAAAATTTTTAGCTTCGGGTGTTTTTAGTTTTTTGTTTTTTTTTTTTTTGTTTGTTTTTTTGTTTTGTTTGTTAACTCTCTACCAGGCAAACGGCATATCCGATCTTGATGAAATTTAACAGGACCTTTGAAATCTCTGAACTTAGAGGTGTATTGTTTTTGGGTACAATCGAAGAAATATTTCTCATGAATATCGTACTTTTACGATTTTTTTCGATTTTTAGTGCGATTTTTTTCGTGACATTTGGGCCAATTCTGACCAAAGGGTGGGGCTACAACGTTCATATTATACATGGACATTAAGGGTTATGGTGATGTGGGTACCTTTTGAAAGAAAAAAGTTGAAAAAGTTAGCCAGAATTCATAGAAATAAAGCTTTTAATATAAGTTTTTTGATTTTTTGTGCGATATTTTCGTGCCATTTGGGCCAATTCTGACCAAACTGGTGGGGCTACAACGTTCATATTATACATGGACATTAAGGTTACGGTGATGAAGTACCTTTTGAAAGAAAAAGTTGACAAAGGAAGCCAGAATTCATAGAAATAAAGCTTTAATATAAGTTTTTAACGGTAAATAATAACAAAGGGAAAAAGAAACTATAGAAATTTGACAGCAATCACCTACAATGCGTGGGCAGAAAAACAAAGCACTTGCAAAATTAAAGATATCCCACCCCAAACTAAAAAACTTTTAAAAAAAGCTCATCCTTCAACGCGGCGGGACTTAAGCGTTTTCCTAGTTTAAAAAAATTCTTCAGCTTAGTTATGATTTTTCCACAGAACAACAGAAAATCCGCAAAACACATGGCAGCTCAATGCACCAATTACGCTCATCCAACAACGCGGCGGGACTTAAGCGTTTTCCTAGTTATAAAAACAACACTTCCCTACCTATTTGTAAGTTTATGTAAACATTTATAAAACATTACATATTGGAAAACCATAATTGGATGAGTGGAGCGAGCGTAGCGAGCGAAGCGAAAATTCCATTTCACTACACTGGAGAAAAAAATCCGGAATGTTTTTTCCCCCTGTATTTTTGTGTGACATTAAACACGATTCCGGCTAAACCGACACTCCAATTGTGATGACATTTTCTGTAGGCCTTCAAATCTTTGGACTTAGAACTGCCATCTTTTTGGGTGCGATCAAAAACTTATTCCTCATTAAAATCGCAATCTTTACGATTTTTTTTTGTTTTTATTTTTTGTTTTTGTTCGTATTTTGTGTGTTTGTTAACACGATTCGGCTAAACCAAACTCCAATTCAATGAAATTTCTGGAGACCTTTGAAATCTCTGAACTTAGAACTGCACGGATCAAAAATTGATCGAAAAATATTTTTCAGAAAATTTCAATTTTACGATTTTTTATTTTCTTGTTTTTTTGTTTGTATTTTTGTGGTTTTAACCGATTCCGGCTATACCGAACTCGGCGGGAACTTTAGAACTGCCATCGGAT
>JAMZAV010013590.1:0-15059 GCA_024449915.1 Sweltsa coloradensis | reverse complement strand
GTTTGAACAGGGACGTTCCTCCCATCCCTTAGGGTGGAGAGGCGCATTTAAGACCTACCAGTTGAACGCCCCTTAAAGTTAATTATTCCAAAATCCGATACCGTAATCGGGCTTCGTTCCCAGGCTATTGTACAGCATCGTCTATCCCTATTAGGTCCCGTCTGGGCCCCGGGGGTAGAATTGGCCCAGAGCATGGCTCTGCTAATCGTAAAAGGCGATTCAAGAGAAGAAGTTCACCTCGCAAACATCAGCTATTATGAAGGGTAGTATTTTACTATCCGAAAATAGAGGCGAGCTCGGGAAAATCGTCGTCGGGGACCTTGCCCCTTCCCTTGACGACCCCCGACGACGATGACAATGATACCCACGAACGATGACGAAGACAATGACGACCGCGATTTGAAAAACCCCTTTCCTCCCTTCCCCCTTTGGCTGGTTCTGACCAGCATTGGCTCCTCCTCCCCCCCCCCCCACCCTCTAGGTTAGAGTGGTGCATTATGACCTAACGGTTGACGCGTCCTTAATCCAAATGACAAACAAGACCCTACCCCCGTCTGGGCCTGTGGTGGTAGAATCTGGTCCAGAGGATGAGAGCTATGTCAACCAGCCATAAAAGGCGAGTAAAGAAACAATGGTCCATCTCGCAAATATCCGCTAGTAAAATAGAGAATTGATTATTCCCGAAAGTAGAGACTACCTCACTAAGCTTGATCCCCCCGACCTCTCCGACGACACTACGTGACCATGACAACACGATGACGAAGCCGATGACGACCACACCGTAGAATCCCCACTTTCCTCCCCCTACTCGTTGCTGTTGTGACCAGCTTGCATGGGTAGGCCTTTTTCCTCCTACGTCTCCTGGTGGAGCATCTAACGATTGGCGGGACCTTAAGGCGTATCTACCGGCTAATTTAAATTTTCTTCAATAGGTGTATTAGTTTAAGAAAACTGCGGACATAGTTCATCAATTATGATCACTGATCAGCTGATATTACCAAAACTGGTTTGTATGTATATTTCGGTTGAGTAGTGGGCCTACGCCCAATAGGCCTATAGACTATTATGAATTCATTTATACCTACACCGGACATATTCCTGTTCCAGATTTTTTGTATGGAAGTGTGATTTTTGTTGCTATTTGTAACACGTGAGGACCTACTCTTGCCTACAAACAAACATAGGGCCAAACTAGGCCTACTAGGAAATGTTTTCTTCTCAATATAAATTACATTAATTTATAATTGTATTATTATTGTATTGTATTAATTGTAGGCATTTAATTTTTTGTCTACCGTACCGGGGAATGAAAAAATTGGTAGGTTTCCTACATAGGCCTACATCAAACGTTCTGGCCTATTTCAGAAAACCACTTTGCCTTATGCATATGGAGGTGGAAGACAATGAATGAGCTATACAAACTATATAATTTATAAAAAATACTCGTTCTAAATAAAGTTAAGCACCTCTAGCTCAGTGTTTACGGCTTTACGCTATTGTCCCAAAATTTGCATATTGGCCCTAATGGCTGACAGATTCGTTACATCCCGCCCACAAAATGTGTAAAAAATACTTTCCTATTAGGCTTTATTTAATTCTATCAAGACCCTCCTTTTATATTAGGCCTATTTATTTAACGTCTATCCTATTCAGTTAAAAACGTGATTTACACAGGAGGACTTTCATTTAGCAATTATTATATCAGTCATCTTCCTTTGACTTTTAAAATAGACATCGCTTAAAGGGCGTTACAATAGCCTTAAGGAGATATTATATTTTACCATTACAGCATCAAGAGAATGGGTAAGCCATGCAGGTCATTGAGGTCAATACTAAAAACCAACAAATGTGCCAGGAAAGTCACTAAACCTGTACGTGCAGGCAGAATCACCAAATGTGCCTTGAAGAAAAAGTTTCGAAAAGAAGCCGGCAAGGGCAGAAAGGTGAGAACTATACTTTAAAAAAATATGCACCATAAGCCTAAATTATTCAACTAAATCCTAAAGCTGTTAATAAATTAAATGGGAACAATCTTTGTGGGCGAGGATGGTTGGCATCTAAATCATATCATAAAAGTTAAAAGAAATGCAAAATTCAAAAGAAGTGTTGTATTTTGATATTACGTAGCGATGATACGATATTCCTTTCCTTTCCCGACGTACAATCATATTACAACTGTGCACGGTAGCTACACGAGCTCGCCATGTTAACCTTACGGCCGACTGAGCCTGGCTGCATGCACGGAAGATACCGAGCAGCTGTCCACCCACTTCTAGAAAAACCTACTATCTGTATTTGCTGTAGTAAACTTGGTAGGCAACAGTTCAAATCTGATTAAAACGTAACTTAAAAACTTATGACCGAGGCCACTACTTACTTAAAAACGAATTTTCGGGTGAACATTCAGAGAATTCTCATTCTCAGAATAGAGTTCAAATCTGGTTAAAATAGCTCTAATTGGATGAGCGAAGCGAAGACTTCAATTTCACTGACCCCCCCCCCCCCCCAAAAAATAAAAATATCGTTTTTTTTGTTCTATTTTTTTGTATTTTTGTCTGGTAGTTCGCGCTCTACCGGGCAAACGGCATAATGCGATATTGATGAAAATTTGAGGGGACCTTCGAAATATCTGAACTTAGACTTTCCACGTTTTTTTGTATAATCGATCAAATATTTCTTATGATGATCGTACTTTTACGATTTTTTCGATTTTTAATGGGATATTTTCGTGATATTTGGCAAACGGCTACTCCGATCTTGATTAAACTTTATGGGAACGTTTAAAATCATTTATTTTATTTATTTATTTATTTATTTATTAACGTCTATCCTATTCAGTTATAAAAACTGATTTACAAAGGAGGACAACTAAATAAATCTAATTACATAGATGCAGAAACAACAATAAATTACATTTTCGTAAATATTTGAAATAGTAGCATTACAACAACAATGCATTTATTTAACACAAGAATTTTGGTAACAAATTGAATGATATTATATGCATTCAATGAATGAATCAAATATAAAAAAGGGTGGAGAATGAAAAGAAAAGAAAAGAAAAGAAAAGAAAAGAAAAGAAAAGAAAAGAAAAGAAAAGAAAAAAAGAAAAAAAAAAAAACATTAAAAAAGAAAAAGAAAAACGAAAAGAAAAAAACTGATTTATTAGACGATCCCACTCAAACGAAAATCAGGAACAGCAAATCAGGGAGTATAATCAAACTTTCGCGAAGAAACCACCGAACGCGAAATCTTTATTCTTGGGTTCAATCTTCATTTTTGTGTTCAAATCTTGACTCATATATATAATTATATCAGATATATAATTATTTAAAAAATTTCATGTCAAACTGATCACAGCAATGATACAGGACACCTAAATCAAGTTGCAAGCTCCATCATTGGGCGGCAACCAGACAATGCAGAAAAATATAGTTGAAAATACATTGTTTATATCATAATCAAAGCAATAATGAACAAACAAAGAGAAAAGCAAAATCAATTATAAGAGCTTATGAAGGTAAATTAACATTACACAAACACACAGACAATAATTACAAATAAATAGAAAAAATCAATTTTTTGCTCTTTGATTCATTATCATTGCTTCAATTTTACTTTTAAATTGTACAATTCCTAGATCAGTAAACTGGCTTCTAATATCATAAGAAATTGAATTCCAATAGGATACGCCTCTGTACATAAATGACTTTCTAAATGCTTCAGAATTTAATCTAGGAACTTCCAATGAGTTTATTAAAGTAGAATTTCTATCACGATCAACAAATATTGGGTAGAATACCTAAAAACATACCTTTCAATACTTTGTATGTATTTACCAGCACGCTATACTTCATCCTCTCCTCAATCGTGAAACAATCAGACTGCAAATCTTGGTTCAAGGGAAATGAATCAAACAGATGGTCAATTCTCTTCTGGAGTACAACATACTCAGTAGAAGGTCTTACTGCCCAAACCACTAAGCAATAATCAATAACAGAGTGAATATAAGAATCTACAAGTAACCTCAACATTCTCTCGGTTACAAACCTCTTCATTCTACTTATAATTCCAATTGCTGATGATACTTTATTACACACATATTCATAATGTTTCTTAAAATTTAAATTACAATCTAAGAAACTCCAAGATATTTAAATTCATACACTCTAGAAATTAACTTACCATTACAATTTAACGTCAAATGAATATCATTCATGCTTCTATCATTAGCCTTATGAAAAATCATAAAATTTGTTTTGCTATAATTAATATCAAGTTCCTGAGTTTTTAAACCAATCATCCATCCTCTTTAGAACTTCTTGAAGACGTCTTACGATCTCTTCGACATCCACACCTTCTAAATAAAAGACCAAGTCATCAGCATATAAGATATAATTGATGCCTCCCATTATAGTAGATATATCATCTATATAAAGAATAAATAACAGGGGTCCTAATATTGATCCTTGGGGTACACCACAAAATATATTGAATACTTTTGAACTATATTTTGCAAGATTTATAAACATTTTTTCTATTAAAAAAGTAATCCGCCAAAATTGATAACAAATAAGGACTTACGTTAAACCTGGTTTTTAATTTTATTAAAAGAGGTAAAAAAGGTACTGAATCAAATGCTTTCCTAAGATCAAACAAGACAGCTCCAACCTTACCATTACGTTTATCATCCCTTTATAGATAAATCTGTAAATGCTAGAAGGGCACTTTGCGTTGACCTACCTTTCCTGAAACCATGCTGGTTTGCACTTAAACCTTCAGATGCATCCACTTCATGTAATAACCTCTTGTGTAAAATATTTCAATAATTTTCCCTACAATTGGAAGAGTTGATATAGGTCGATAAGAATTCCTATTACTCTTTTTACCTTTACCCTTATAAATAGGCGTTACCCTTGCCAATTTCAGCTGTGTTGGGAAATCACCTACAAGAAAGAAATGGGAAATTAGATACGCTAATAATCCGACTATTGATGCGCATTTCTTAAATACTATGCATGGAATCTCTTGAATTGTTGCAGAGCTTCTAATTTTAAGGCGTTTAATTGCTGAAATGACTTCTTCATTAGTCTTTTGTATGCGGAAGATTCTCTGCTTCTCTTCTATTTAAATCTTTAAACTTACCAATTTCATTTGAAAAATCTACATCGTTCACAACAAAACTTTTTTGTAACAAACAGCACATATCTGGATTAGACGTGTAGGATACCCCATTCTCTGTCAATGAGGCTATGCTACACTCTTTTTTTTCTTTGTTACCTGTTCAGCTTATTATAAACTGACCATAAAGATTTTGAAGAAATATCATTATCAAAGAAGACTTAAAATGCTCACGCTTAGAAAAACGAATCTGATTATTTACCTTATTTCTAACTTTCTTGTATTCCTCCCACGTTGACTGCCTTCTAAAATTCTAAATTCTTTGCGCAAGTGGTCTCTCCTATGAATGGATTTCCTAATCTCTGCTGTTAACCATGGGCTGGCTTACCTTTAATTCTTAATTTCAAGGGGTGTGCATGTTCATTTAGAGGTTCTACGACTACTTTAACAAACATTTCTAATTTATCATCTGCACTTACTGCCATACCAATTTGGTCAATGGGACCACTTAAGATATCTTCATCTACTTGCTTCCAATCAACATTCTTATAATTTCTAGTATTTACAAATTTAGGAAGAAATTTTTGCTTATTAATCTTACGAACACAATAAATTAATTCATGATCACTTAATCCTACACTTATAATACCTGACTGAATAATATTTTCATTGTGATTTGCATAAACATGATCAATTAAAGAAGCTGACCTATTATTAACCCTAGTAACAGACTTTATCAATTGTACCAATCCATGTGATCTAGTAAGAATTTTGAAATTATTTACTGGTAATGTCTTCTTACTCAAATCAATGTTGAAATCACCTAGAAAAAACAATTCATTAGCTTCCGATTTTAATTATTTACTAAACTATCAAAACAATCTGAAAATTCTTCTAACTTTACGTGTGGAGCTTTATAAACTGCTGTAAAAATCATTGGCTTTACATTCGGAAGCCAGAATTTAACTGACTGCAACTCAACATCTATCGGAAATTTAACTTTACACTCGACTACACTTGACATGAACTTCTCAGCAATATAAATAACTAACCCTCCCCCTACCCTTTCACGATCAAATCTTAGCATTTTATAATTGTCAATAGAAATAAAACCGTCTGGAACAGACTCATCTAGATATGTTTCACAGCAAGCAAATATATCAAAATTATACGTGTCAAGAATAACTCTCAACTGATCTATGTACTTATCCAACTTACGTATATTGAGATGTCCAAGCTTCATTCCTTTTGGCAATACAGCTAAACCATTAGCAGCAACATCATTTATATTTTGTGGTTCTTTATCGACATCATGATTAAAAAGATTTGTCATGTAAATTTCATGTACACTTAGAGGGGAAATAAACAATTCATACAATACCATCTCGTCGAAACTCTTCTTGTTCGGTTCTTCAGTTCATAGACATCTTGAACGCCACATTGAAGGCACTGCTGCTATTATAACTGATTATACACTTATTACATTCCCATGGTCCAATTATTGAATCAAATGCCTCAATTGTCATATTTATACATACCCGATGGAAAATATCTTCACATACCGAGCACTCTAGGCGTTTTAGTGTTTTGCTCTTTTTCAAATTACATACGGTACAACGTTTAACCACTTGTTTAGCCATTATGAATGAAAGAAATTGTAATGTATAATCGAAAGAATATAATTCAAATTCCCTAGGCCTAATTCTGCTGTCAGAAAAGTAAACAATAATATTTTGAAGTTTGTGTTTATATAACAAGCGAACGTTCCAATTGATTTTTTGACAGAAAATCAAAAATCAAATCCTTTTTTAATATTTACTTCTTAAAACAACTTTATGATATAAATTTGGCTTCACAATGATACTTCAAAATAAGGGAAGGATTTTAATGTCAACAAACTCAAAAATTACTAAATAAATATGATTATTAAATGAGTATTTAAGCCTAAAGCTTGTCGTCAAGGTGCACACTGATGAAGACGTTAACACAAATCTAAATATGTTTAAATTCCTATAAAGATATTAAATGAATTTAAATGTGTTTGCTCACCACACACACTGAACTCTAAATAACCTTATTGATGCAAAATCACTATCTGAAAACCTTTGAATGCTTACAAATCCAGATTAAAACACAGGAGTGATTTTTAGGGTGACAGTTTTGTAAGAAAACCCACACAATTGAGTAAAACGACTGATTATTCTGTAAATAATGAAAACTAAAACTTCCCTTCAATGTCACTCGTAGTATAATTCTAGAAGATCAAGATGCAGTCAAAATTTGATATGGGTTTCTTGTATTTCCGTGTAAAGATAGAAAATTATCAGGAGATTTTCTAAGCTTGACAGATTGGAAAAAAGACAAACGCATTGTCAAAAAGACAAACGCATTGTCAAAAAGACAAACGCATTGTCAAAAGACAAACGCATTGTCAAAAGACAAACGCATTGTTATTATAGCATAGAGACATTTGAAGAAATATTTCTCATAGATATCGTACTTTTACTATTTACCCCCCGGTTTATAATATAATATTTTCGTGATGTTTGGGCCGATTCTGACCAAATGGGTGGTGCTACAACGTTCATATTTTACATTATTATTATTTTACATTGTCATAAAGATTATGGTGATGTAGGTAGTGCCTTTCGAAAGAAAAAGTTGAAAGAGTTGGTCAAAATTCGTATAATTAACAAGTAATATCAATTAACTATAGACAAAGTAATGAGATCACATTTAAAAAATTGGTTATAATTGGACAAAAATATTTAAACAAAAACTCATCCATTAACGCGACTGGAAAAAGCTTTCTCGAAGCGGCCTAGTTAACGAAAAGCGCATATATGCATAGACCTACTAGGTTTCAAAATTTAAATTTGTATCAAGTTTTAATGTCTAAATTTAAAAAAACTCATATCTGAACTCTTGTTAATAAGAGTCATTTTAACAAGCTTTGAACTGTTGCTCTGGTACATAAAAAATTGGCATTATAGCCTACATAATCCTAAAAACTGGATTATGATTGACGTCAATGTGGGGAGACGTGAATGGAAACACGAATGTGATAGAAACGGAAAGCGAGGCGTTTACGATTGACGATTCGTTCATCCTTCGCCGTTTCCTGCTTTTGGCAGGTCAGCTTAGCAACCAAATTGTTTCACTTCTTTCTATCCTACCACAATCGCATCTCTACACTGAGAGAACTAAAATGTTGAAAAAACCTATAATTTTTTTTACCTTTTTAAGCAATTAAGCAACCCTTTTCTGTAAATTCTCTATTTTGTTTTGTAATTTGGGCAAGTAGTTCGGTAAAAAATGCTGTTTCCCCAAGAGGGGGTGTGTTTGGAATGCAATTTTTGCGTGTTTGAGGGTATTTTGGGCACAGTTTCAAGACGGGTGTTAAAAGGGGCATTT
Organism: Sweltsa coloradensis; assembly: GCA_024449915.1. NCBI lineage: Eukaryota > Metazoa > Arthropoda > Insecta > Plecoptera > Chloroperlidae > Sweltsa > Sweltsa coloradensis. Next base: position 6,524 of record JAMZAV010013590.1, on the reverse strand, counting down.
TTGATTGGACTATGCCTAATCCTAGGGGAAACCAAAAAAGAAGCGGGTTATGCCGATTTGGGAAAATTTTCCAAAAAACCCCAATTTTTTGCCAATTTCGGGATCAAAAAATTTAAAAAATTCGTGTTAAACCCCTTACAAGATATTTTTTTTAAACGGTCATTTAAGTGTATATTGTGTATAGACACGTGGAAAAAAAAAATTTTTTGGGTTTTTAGCCCCCTTTTAAAAAGTTTTATAAACTATTTGATCAATAGTTTGCGTTGTCGTCAGAACATTTCTAGTTTGTTGATCTCCTTTTTTTTTATTAAATTAGGATTTTTTCGAGGTAACAAAAAAGTATATTACTGACCACAGAACAAATCTTTACGAAAATGCTTTAGTTTGCAGTTTTGTAAGATTTGTCTGTGGTCCCGGTAGCTTAATTGGGAAAGCTATGGACGGTAAGCCGGAGGGGGTTGGGGTTCAAACCCCAGTCGGGGCAACTTTTTTCGACCTCATGAATCAATAATTTAATAATAATAATAATAAAAATAAAAAATAATAATAAAAATAATAAAAAAAATAATTTTTATTATTATTATATTTTTTTATTTTAATTAAATATAATAATTTTATTAAAAATAATAATAATAAAAATTATAATAAAATAATAAAAAATAAAATAATAATTATTATTATTTTATTATTGAACTGTGGCATCCTATGTATTGGGGGTTTCATTTATCGTGAGTTTTCGTGGAAAACCACACGTGGACTACATTTGTTCCCCAAAAAATCCGCTGTGTCATATCAATTTATAAACAAAAATGTATTGTCTGATGATATGCTTAGATTAGTTTATATTGCATTAGCTGAATCTATTATGTCGTATGCGTTGTTCATGGGGAAGCGCGGCTTTTTTATAATAAACACGATAATCAAATTCAAAATACATTATTAAAAATAGTTTGCCCTAAAAGTATTAGCAATAGCATCAAAGAAAAAGATGACGTTTTGTGAATTGCTCTATACTGGCGTTAAAAGCCATGTTTAATTATCGGTTGGTTTTAAGTATTATTTTAATAATGAACATAAAAAACCATATTTCCCATAATAAGGGAACGAGACTTGTTAGTAAAGGAAAATTTTTTGGGTCCAATGCCCGAAAACAAACATGGTGAGCGTTGTTTACATTATCTTATAACCTAAATTTTTAATTCATTGCCGGCGAAATATTATCATTGGACAAAATTTCATTAATAAAGAATAGAGTAAAATCGCCTACCCGAACAACCTTCCCTTCAAGCTCAATTTTAAATCATTTCAGTCCTATTTTCTAGATAATTTTTGTTGTTGCAAACGGGAAACGTGTGGTAGGTAAAGATATTATTAATTTATAATTAGTAATTCCTGTATAATCTTATTTTGTATGTTTTTGTAAAGGATTGTAGTATTTATGTTTTGGGAGTTGATTACCTATGTAAGCACCGTATATTCCCTTAAATAGTTTGAATGTTTTTGTTTTTGATTTTGATTTTATTGTATTAAGCCTTTGGCTACGAATGAGATGTGTTAACATTAATAATAATGTGACCCACTGATGAGCCATTTGGAGGATATGTATGTGAATATTGTTCCAAATTAGTTTCTTGCTTCAATAAATTTAAAAAATATATAGTATATAGGTATATATTATTATTATTATTATTATTATTATTATTATTATTATTATTATTATTATTATTATTATTATTATTATTATTATTATTATTATTTTTATTACTCTATTACTCTCTATTACTATTCACTGTATTATCTGCAGACTGTTGCTTCACAAAAATGGTTTTTTGGCTAGTTTAAGTATTTAATTTGCACATTAATTTGTTTTTATCTACTATTTTAATCTTTTATTTTAGTATTTTATATTTATTTTATTTTTTACACGCTGAGTCATTCACTGCTTACTGTTACTTACTGTTACTTCACTAATTATTGTATTGCTATCTGGAATTTTGAATTATTGAATTATTTAAAAATCATTATTTCACATGTATGATTTTTTTTTAAATGTAACATATTCCACAGTTAAGCTGTCCTGTGCAGCTTGTGGATGGCCGAACATGTTTCATCAAAAAATTATAAGAGATATGTATTTCAATAAAAAAAAATAAAAAAAATAATTACTTTTATTATTACTATTATTATTATTATTATTATTATTATTATTATTATTATTATTATTATTATTATTTTATTATTATTATTATTATTATTATTATATTATATTATTATTATTATTATTATTATTATTATAGTGGTTCTTACTTGTTCAAACAATCTCAGGTATATTTTCATCCTGTTATACACAAGGCGGAGTGAGGCCCAAGCCCAACAAAAGTTTACATTATAACAGTGTGAAAACATAAATATAGTAAAGTACACATAGTATTGTAGACAAATTAATCAAATCAAAATAAGAAGAAAGATGAGTGTGATAACCAAATCAATAAAAGTTTATATCTATAAAACAAGCAATTGTATGGCAAATTCTTTAAGCGCGAGAGAGAGAGAGAGAGATTGATTGATTGTTTGATTGGGGGTTTTTTTTATGCTGGCAAGTTTAAAGGGCCATGAGCCTTTTCTTACATCTAACCGTTTCATAAAGTAATACTCCTTCAAAATAAAATATGTTTCCAAAAATACTAAAAAATAGAATATTTATCAAATTTTACACAAAAAAAAACTTTAAACCATAAACTATTTCAAAAAATTAAAAATTTATTTAAACAAAACCAAATTTTTTGATGCATTTTGATGCACTCCTGGTGAAAATAAAAAATTTACAAAAAATATTAGCATGATAATAAAACTAATAAAATCATAAAAAATTTAAATAAAAAAACTAATATGAAATAAACTTTATAAATTAAAAAAGAATACCAGAGAGAAGAGGAGAGAGAGAGAAGAGAGAGAGAGAGAGAGAAGAGAGAGGAGAGAGAGAAGGAGAGGAGAGAGAGAGAGGTGAGTGTTTACTGCAAAATCTTTCTGCTATGGGGAAATTTTGAAGGATGACTGCTTTCGCATGCTGATGTAGAGTTTGGGAAAGACCAGGATTGACTGGCAGAGGGGGAAAAGATGGTATACTCCGGGGCTGGATCACATGGGCACGACAGAAACATTTTTATTTTCCAAATTCTTGTTATTTCTTGATTTAAAATTTTTGATTTTTTTCCCCACCTTAGTGTTCTCGGTTTCTCAATATTTTTACTCAGGGGGATCGCAATGTAATTAGTATGAATTTGTTAGTTTTTAATGCATAAATGATGCCCCGGTTGTTGTGGTCTGGTTTTGTCTTTAAACCTGTTTACCCCAAATACATTTAAAAATTTCGCATTTTCGATCACAGGTGCAGGAAAATACTTGTAAAAGAGGTGATTGATAATAGATTGCTTTCTTTCCTAGTGTTGATAACATCTTTGCTACCTGATTAGCCTACGAGTACCACGGTTGGCATTGAAGGACACCCAGCTAAAACAGGGTCTATTGTCTCCGAAACTTTTTGCTTTTTCTACACATACTTTGTCTTGGTTTTGATGATAAATTTTTTAAGTTGTTGGTTTTTATAACCTGATCTTGAGGGCGAAAAAAAATCTTTGGGTTTCAGAAAAAAAATTCCTTGTAACATCTTATTGTTTTAACAATTTCAATTTTTGGCTGCTGGATGTTTTTCGGGTATCTCCCATGAAGGATTTTATTCCAGCATTCATCTTCATTTTTAAATCTCTAGTATATTTCTGATGGAAAAAAACGTCATTTTGCCTGAGGGGGGTTATAGTTTTATCTCGGAGTTTAATTTGGGGATAAGGAATGTAAAAAGAAAGTATGATCTGATTATAAAATGCGAATAGCACAATGACCGAAAATTTACCAATCCTCTTCCCCCCTTTCCCCCGGGGATATATAACTTTTAGAAAGCTTTTGGGGTGAGTTTCTGAAAAGGCATTTGTTTTTGTTAAAACATCTAGGCCATCAAATCCCACATCTGCCACTTTTACAATACAAATGAAAAAAGGCAAGATTGGTAAAGCCCATGATTTATGCTTGTTTTATAGCTTCCTTAAATTTTTTTTAAGATTATTTTTATTATTTTTATTATTATTTTTTATTTTTATTTTTTTATTATATTATTTTATTATTTTTTATTATTATTATTTTTATTATTTTTATTATATTATTTTTATTTTATGTTTTTTTCACCGAGACTCACCAGACAAGCAGGTTTGACGGGAAGGCCTATCCCTTTTACACCCCCCTTTTAAGTTACTAATAACAAAAGTATCAAATATTCTAATATTTACCTTTTTTTAGCAAAGGAAACCCCCGTGGGCGGCCCCCTTCATTCTGGGTTTCTGAGTTTCGGGGGTAAAAAATGCGAAAACACGGAATCGGGGAAAGAGCTGCGAAAGAAAAATAAGAAGCTACCGCTGCCCTCGAAAACGCGGCGAGAAGCGTAAGCGCTCTCAATCCCTTCACGTAAGGTGGAAGAATAGCAAGCGCTCCACCTCCCTCTGCAGCGCGGGCAGAAGCGTAAATTATCCAGCATAAAGGCGGTAATAAGTCCCGGCGAGGGTCAGGTCGGTCGGGGAAAACGAAACCCAAGAGCAGCCGAGTTTGTGGCAACCGGAAAAATGTCCGTAGAAGATCTGGTAGTCGCAAGGGTCGAAGTAACATAAAAGGATGTGGAAACCGCAAACATATCACAAAAAAATGCGGTAATAAAGGAAATGCCCGTAGATCTGGTAGTCGCAAGGGTCGAAGTAACATAAAAGGATGTGGAAACCGCAAACATATCACAAAAAAATGCGGTAATAGGAAAAAGTAATTGCCGACCTAAATAACAAGCATTACTGTCGGAGCACACGTATAGGACTACAATAAAGAATTATTTTACAATATGTAATTTTTTAGAAACGTATATTTTATAACAAATTATTTTTGTTTTGTTGAGTTAACAATATTGAATTAGCCTACTGTTATTAAAAGTCAAATACACAAAACATATAGTTTTACAATAATTTGTTGTCAAACATTGCTTGAGTGTGGACGATAAGCAGTTTGTAATCTGTGCACTTCAATCCCTTCTCGTGTGGGTGTACCTTGCACGTCTTACGCACTTCATCTGCCTGCATGTGCATCTAGTTTCACAACCCCTTTTTTATCTCCCTGCCCGTGGCCGGTTCTAATTAGCATGGGACTTTCCTCCCTACGTCCCCTAGGCTAGAGTGGCGCATAATGAGCTAACGGTTGACGTGGCTTTTATATAAAAAATTGACAGGTCGACGACATGCCAATGCTTCACAGGTAGGACTAGAAGAAATGACAGTAGCTATCAGTGTTGGGGAGTACCTAGATACATGTATCTAGATAATGTCGGTACATTGTGTGTACCTTTAACAAATAAAAAATTGTACTTGTACCTGTATCTAGATACTATTTTTTGTGTATCTGCAGCAAGTTCAGATCCAAAGATACAAGATACTTTGTCAAATTAATTAAATTTTATATGCACATTGTTAATAAATTCTAGATTTGGTTCATTTGGTCACAACCGTTAGATCATAATGCTCCACTCTAGCCTAGAGGATATGGGGGAAGTTTTTCATGCTGCTAGCAAGAGCTCGCCTCTAGTTTTGGAAAGTAAAATACTTCCCTACATACTAGCTGATGTTTCCGAGATGGATTTTTTCTCTTTTCTCGCCTTTTACGATCTCTAGCCAAATTCTCTTCCTGACCCCAGAGGCGGTTATAACATTCTAAATATATTCTTATAAATGCATAAATCTTAAATTTAATCAATTTCTTGAGTACCGTTTATATAGGTACCATCGTTTGGATCGTACATATAAATATGGAAAACATTAAACCACAAATTACTATAAGCAAAGTAGGTAAGGATCAAAATCACATTCACAAACAAACGTAAACGGAAACTTTGTCGAGTGCAAGGAATAATAATGGCAGTACAGTGTTATGTTTCAATAGTTAAATTTTTTAACAAATTTTCGCAAATGACCTCCAGTCATCCTAATCCTGGGAAATAATCCTATGAACCCATAGTTCCGTTTTAAAAAGTACTTTGTATCTACAGATACTTTTTGTAAGTATCTTGTATCTTTACCTAGATACATTTCAACCAAAGAATCTTTACCAATACCTAGATACTTAAAAAAAGTATCTTACCCAACACTAGTAGCTATACACACTGGGCAGAAGGAACAGAAAATGCTTCATATACCTCCTCATCTCACCATATAGTTGAATGAGCGTAGCGAGCGAAGCGAAGATTCCATTTCACTACAAAAAATCGCAATTTTACGATTTTTTTTTCGATTTTTTTTCTTCGACTTATAACACCTACATGCTTTATCTGATTTAATGATTTTTTCACAGAACCATGATTTTATGAATTAAGATATTCGTGTGAAATTTGAGCGCAATCGAATAATTATTTCTCGTGAAAATCGAAATTTTATGTTTTTTTT
>JAMZAV010013589.1:0-16528 GCA_024449915.1 Sweltsa coloradensis | reverse complement strand
TCTACCCACAGACTGAAGTATCTGAGTACTATCCATAAACTCATGCCAAGACTCCGTTCTAGATCAACCGAGCACACCAGAGACCTTTAAGATCGGAGTGTCCCCACCTGAGGGTGTATCACTTGAGTCAACAAACACATCTCGAGCAATAGGCTCTATCTGAGGAACACTAATGGTCTGAATGTCCACAACCTCTAACTGATCGTAATGATCAATCCCAGGCTGACGCGTACTACAATTGTGCAATTGAGTACTACAAAGAGTGCTGTTTAATCCAATATTTGAGCTGAAAGATTTGGTCTGAACCGACTTATGGACCAGGACTCCCATCGTTGGTTACATTCAACTCTTCAGTTTGAGTCTGTTTCTCAGATTGGTAAATCACTTGAGGAAGAGTGTTTGAAAACACCGATACTTCAGAGGAATCAGGAATAGATCCGGACTCACCAATGATAACTATTGGTGAGCAAACTTGATCCAATGAAAGTGGATCGTGAGTCAAATCGAACTTAATACTGTCCACTAAGGCCTCATTGACCGTCATCAAACTTAACTGAGTACCAGCCGTGGGATGCTTAGATTCGCTTTCACTAGTAGTATCCGAGTAAACTTGCAAAGCCCTCTGAATCAAAGTGTCTGCCATTGACGGCAACTTGAATTGCTTCCTAGAAGAGTCAATTCACGACCTTGCTTTGCACAAACATCTTGCGACTTACTCCTGAGGAGTCTCATGTCATTTACAGTCTCATGTACAGGCGAACTCAATTTCAATTTCAATTCAATTTTTATTCAGACAAGTTAAAACAATTATACAAGTACAGGTATACAAGTTAATGTTAAACCAAGACAATCAGTGAAGATTGTGTCGCCTGATTTACACAATAACAATATCATAATAATTATTATTATAATAAAAACAATAACATAGTGAAATAAAATAAAATTCAGTGATCACAATATAACTAATCAGATACTCAGCTAGACCTAGATAACAAAACAATATTTTCACATCTTTGAATGACTAGAAGTTATGCACCGACAATGAAACATTTAATGCATTACATTGATTATCTAAATTAAAACTACGACAGTACTTGAAATAGCCTCAATCGCTCTCTTATCGTCAAATCCAAGATCTTTGTCTTGAAGGAACTCCTCCATGGTGTAGTAGGCTTTAAGGGTCAATAATGTTGTAAGTTTTCTTCGAAATGTTATTAGATCTTTTGCATTAGCTATGAGGTCTGGCAATTTATTAAAAAGTTTAAAATTAATATACATAGAGTTATTTTGAGTTAGCTTCGTACTATACTGTGTAGAATGAATGTCTTTATTATGACGAGTGTTGTGCTGGTGTACTTCATGGTTTAAGGAAGGTTTATTTGAATGTGTAAGGCATTTAACAAGAGAGGTTGCCTCCAAAATATACAGGGAATAGAGGGTTAATATTTTGTGTTTAATGAATAGCGGCTTGCAGTGAGCCTTAACATAACTAGATGATTTAAGGCCACACATGTTTCTCACTGCCTTTTTTTGTAATTTAAATAATGTATATACATTTACTGAGTGTCCCCAAAATTCTATTCCATAACGTAGGTGAGATTCAAAGTTAGAATGATAAACTATCTTAGCCACATTTAACCCTGCTATTTCCTTTATGGATCTAATGCGAAGCAAGCCGAACTAAGTTTACTACAGAGGCTCAAACAATGTTGTGACCAACTAAGATTTTCATCTAAAATTATGCTAGAGACTTTAAATGCGATACAGGCAAAATAATTAATCCATCCACTACATTTGTAATAGAATCGATTTTATCTAGATGTTTACGTTTTTGTGATGAATGAAACTGAATAAAGTTAGTTTGCTAGAATTAAATACTAATTTATTGTTTTGATACCAGTCACTTGCTTTAGCTATTTTATTTTCTGCATTAGTTTTAAGTACAACACTTGATGAGCCTTTAACAAGTAAGCTGCCATCATCAGCAAAGAGTTCCGAATCATCAACAACAAAACAAAAATCATTGGAGTAAATAATGAAGAACAGAGGGCCAAGAATGGAGCCTTGGGGCACTCCACATACAATTTACTAGGGTTAGAAATGTATACTTCTTCATTTAGTCCAATATAACTGGTAGTTTCTGTGATTTGAAAGCGGTTGTCAAAATACGATTCTATTAGTTTCAGTGCTGTACCACGGAAGCCATAATAAGACAATTTATTCAGCAAAATTTTATGGTCAACACAGTCAAAAGCTTTGAAAGATCACAAAATATTCCAAGTGGATTTTGATTTTGCTCAAATGCTTCAGTAATCATTTGAACAAAGTTATGTATGCTAAGTTTTGTTGAGCGATTTTTACGAAAACCATTTTGGTGATCAGATATTATATTATACTTATCTAGATACGAGGTCATATTGCTATACATAACTCTTTCCAGGATTTTTGAGAAAGCTGGTAAAATTGATATTGGACGGTAGTTATCTAATGCCTGTCTATCCCCTTTCTTAAAAATAGGAATGACTTTAGCTACTTTTAGTTTTTCCGGGAAAACCCCTTGAGATAAGCATTCATTAATAATATAACTAAGTGGTTCAGCTATGAATCTAATGCACTGTTTTAGAAGCGAAACTGGTATACCATCAACACCACTCGAATGTTTTTTCTTTAATGAATTTACTACTTCAATAATATCACTAGAGTTTACAGGAAAGAAGTAAAATGAATTGGCATTGTCAATTTTTACGTTACTTAAATATTCCATAACTACACATTCATCACTTTTAATATTCTTGGTCAAATTAGAGGCAATTTCAGTAAAATATAAGTTGAATTTGTTAGCTCAAATGATTGCTGATCATCTATAATGAGCCCTTCTAGTGATTTTATAGATACATTATTTTTTATTGGTTGGGTTTATTTATTTGTTCATTAACTATGCCCAAATGGCTTTAGATTTATTATCACTTTTTCTGATTTTTTCACTTATGTGCAACTTTTTTGCATGTCTTATGGTTTTCATATAGCATTTTTTGTACTTAATATAATACTGCACAATAAGTTGATCTTGATAATAACATTTTAGAATAAATAAACATTTCAAATTTAACCTAGAAGTTTTAATACCAGAAGTAATCCATTTATTGTTAGTGTTAGCAAGGTTAATGTTTTGGTGTTTAATTGGAAATGTTGTATTAAAAATCCTTAGAAACATGTCATTGAATATTTCAAAGCTTTTATTAGCGTTACCAGTTACCATTATTGGGTCCCAATTTATATCACATAAACGTTCATTAAATATTTGTACCTGATCAACGCTAAAAATTCTTCTATGAATGATCTTTGTAACAGGGATATTGACACCAGCTGATACTTGAAACGCAATACGTTGTGCAAAATGGTCTGACAAATTACTTATAATTACTGAACTTCTAAATTTATCAGGACTTAATTTTGTTCCTATATTATCGATAGTGGAGTGTGTAAAATGAACAGGATCAATCCTCGTAGCCTCATTTATAGTCAAATTTATATTGAAACATTGTAGGAGGTTTGTTAGCTTTAGGTTACTTATAGATTTTTTTGATGTGTCAATATTAAAATCTCCGGTCAAAATAAGTTTGCTTTGTTTCTTAATGACAAGTTCTAGTACTTCTTGGAGAGTACTTATGAATAAGTCAATGTTTCCTGAAGGGGGTCGATATAGAGTTAAGATGGTGATCTTTTCGAATTGATTTTTACTATCACTCTTACTTAAAACCAAGTTAATGCCTGCTATTTCAATTATACCTTCATGGCTAAGCTTTTCAAGTCCAAGTATTTTTGTTGCTTTAGAATGCAACATCTTATTAGCAAAGATAGCTACCCCACCACATTTTTTGCTTTTACGACAATATGCGTTAATTAAAGTATAATTACAAATTCTAATTTGGGAAATTTCACATTCACTTAGCCAATGCTCAGATATACACAATATATCAATATTTTCACTGACAGAAAGTTGCTCACTTAAAAAGATTTCTAGGTTATTTATGGAGTTTGCTAGACTTTGGATGTTTTGATGTAATACACTGATAGCTGTTGATTTGATTATACTTTGAGATGGGTGGGATAAGGTTTGTTTAGCATTTTCCTTTTTTAAACACAAGTGGCAAGGTGGTTCTGGTACAGTCAGAAACAGATCACCCCTATCCTTGTTGTGTGTTAGGTTGGTAGTGTTAGCGAATTGCGAATTTGAAAATTTATCACCTTAGAATTTCTTTTGCCTCGAGACTTGACTTGTGTAATCCTGGGGTTTCTGGTCTGTCTGGTTCTGCTAGATATTGGAGATTGTGTTTCCACCACCATAGAATTAATGCGGTTCATGATGTCACTTGCAGGGATCTCAGCAACCATGTTTTCTCAGTCTCGGTCATGGTAGACTTAGCGTTCTCTTCTGTCTCTCCTTCCCTAACTGGATCTACGGGTGGGACTGCGACCATCGTGTTTCCTTGGCAGCTGAAGGGTCCACGAGAGCCGGAGTGTTAACAGGAGATGTTGTCCGGTTGAGGCATTCCGTGAAGATGATTTCATTCCCTCGATGATTTTGAACCAACTCAAAGTCACGATTTGACTCCGACGGCATTGACGATAGTTGCACTCCACCAGTTTGGGAATCATTAACATAGACTCGAGATGGCTCCAAGGGCAGGGCCGATAGTTGCACTCCAGCATTTGAGGAATCATCCATAGTGACTTGAGCTGGTTCCGAGAGTATGGACGATAGTTTCACTCCAGCAGTTGAGAAATCAGCCACAGAGACTTGTGCTGGCTCCGAGGTCAAGAACGACAGTTCTGCTCCAACATCTATTGTGAAATCCTCCTTCACCACCGTTGCATTCCCCATGTCTTGGCTGATTTTGCTGACGTGTAGTAGTACCGGTTGTAGTTCCTCCTCATCAGGCAAAGTGTCCAAAAAATGTATTGAATTCACCACGGGCAAGGTGACGGGCAGCATGACTGGAGTTTTGACCTCGGTCGAATTGGCTTGCAGGGTGACCTGAACCGGGGCCGAATTCACTTCAGACGGTTGACAGCCAACAGGGTGGATCCCTCGGAGACATCAATTCCCTTCGTTGCTTGGGTTGAAGATGTTTTTGAGGCTGTGATTTGAGATGTTTTAAGGTTGTGATTTAAATAGATCCTCCCTGATTGGGCTACTATGGGCTGCACGTCTGATTTGTTCTTGTAAATGGATTTATTTATCACTAAATGATGAAACAAGTTTGGATCAGGTGTCCATTCCATGGTGCTGCTTATTTCCTCTATCATAAGGCAAAGTTTCTCGCAACCTCTCTTACTTGGATGGAGACCGTCACTTGAAAGGTCGGAAGGTGGCATCCATCTGTTTGTATTTACGAATAAAACCCCGAGAGTTCTGCACGCCCAATGTAAGGATGAGTTGAGCTCATCAATTTGGTGGTCCGGGGTATCTGTACGGTATAAAATGCCAGTAAAAGCTATTCCGGACTCCGGATACTTTTGCTTTATCGTCCGGAGCAGCTGGTAGATATTGTCCATAATTTGTAATGGTTCAAGAGTAGTCACTGAGTTGGTGCCATTGTGGATGATTACGGTTTTGGGTTGCGGGTCATCTACAGTTTGATTTTCCATTATCTTTTGAAGCTGATGCGGCTGGATTCCTGGATATACTTGCAAACGATATATGATCTGTGGTTTTTCGCTTAGCTGTATGCAACCTTTAAGCATGGAGTCACTTATAACTAGAGTTTGTCTGTCCCCTTCTTTCATGGCCTTATTTGTCCATGACTCACCGGATTTAATTGGGCTAGTCTTATTATGTTTATTTTGTACGCTCTTTCTTTTTCCTTTCTTTATGGATCCAGGTAGGTCTGGAAACTCATCCAGTTTAAGACTGAGGGAGCTAGGTGAAGGTATAGCTTCTTTAACGTCCAGGCATTGGGAGTAGTTATTTAATACCACTGGGTCTGCATGGTTTGACCTTTTATTGACTGTCCCTGGATTTCCCGGATTTTAAAGATGTTGAGTGCCATTGTTCAACATTTTTTGATAGAGTCTGTGATTGGCGGTGTGTAGTCTTACTAAGACAGGGTGTTAGGTTTTCATTTACGATATGTGAATCCATCATAGAAACACCTACATTCCGCTGACCAGAAGACACACTTATCAACGAGCACTCAGTACTTACGTCTTCTTGTAGTATTTTCTTTGCGACTAACTGGGCAAAGGCTTTTCTCCCCTTATGGTTTAGATACAGCCCGTGATGATTAAATTGATCCCTTTGAATAGTTTTAAGGGATAGTATGGAAACTCCTTTGGTTTGCCCCAGCAGATTTTGAATGTGGATATTTACTTGTTTATCTCCTTGTTTATTTTCCTAGTTGTAACTTATCCTTGTCAGTAACATCGAAGCGAGGTAATAGCTCAGATATTATAATTTTTGGCTTACAATAGTTCTGACAACTAGATAATGGTATTAAAGCATGCTTAATGGCATTGTTATTGATTCCTACATCATTTGCCCCTGCCATAATCAAAACAATGTCGTTTTCAGTTAGCTGTTCAATCTGGTTCATTAATCCCTCCGTTACTTGCAATGCACTTGCACCTGGTTTAAGAATAGATTCTACCTTGTAATTGGTCATGTGACCAGACACACTCTTTGCTTCCAACTCATGAAGAATTTGTGAAGACATAAATCGACCATGGTTATCAGCCATTATAACGATCTTCCTTACTTGTTTGATTGTGTTTGATACATTTTAGATTCATAAGAATTAACTGAATTCTTCAAACTAGCAGTGGTTTTAGGGCTTACCGCTCGAATTTTTGCTGTCACTTTGGTTTTAGTGGGTATGACTTGCCTTTTATTGTGAAGATTTCTGAGAGGTTCTCCAACTTCAATATCAGTAGTCCTACTGTGCTCGGACGTTGTCGTCGTCGTTGTTGTTGTTGTTGTTGTTGTTGTTGTTGTTGATCTACCACTTGCGGTTTAAGCCCACACAACATGTTGGGTAATATGATGGGTCTACCTTTCTTAGCTGGGATTTTTGACCATGCATTTCTAGACTGTTGGGCGACAATCTTTTGAGGGCTGATATTAATTCCATGGCTTGGCTTGTCTCTGTGTAAAGGTATTATGTTAGACCTATTATACTGATTAGGGTTACAACGATACTCTTGTACCAGCTGCGTTGATGAACACCTAACACATTAGTAGTAGTAACAATAGGATTTTTTTAACAACGCATCTCCAAATGAATATGAAGGATTTCTGATTGGCCTAGACCGAAGCTGCTGACCCTTCTGAGATGGCTCATCACAAGCATACAGACCTTCTTTATTATTCTGATGCTGTTGTGATTTTTTAGATTCTCCTATAAGAGTTGCTGCTCCCACATCGGTCTTCTCATCATTTGTTATCCAGTCTTTTCCTATTTTGGTACAGTTTGATTGAATGATACACCTAGGACGCTCTGTTGCATCTTCCACTTCTGCATTAAGTTCATGATAGCAACTTACCTTCTTAGGACTAATGGTATTTTGGCTCCCTTTCTTACTTAACACATCTTCAGGCTTACTCTTTCCTTCTTCTTCCAGTTTTAATCTATTTTCCATTTCACATATCAACTTCCTTGCCATTTCTATTTCCCCATTTTTGGATTTCACGACTCTTTCCCACATAACACATGTTTTACATTCCGCTTGAGCTAAGCCTAGCTTCCCAGTATTTCGTCGCATTGCAAACGTGAAAAGTTCAACATTCTCCGCTTCATTAGGTAGGACGTTTATCTTTTCCATGCTTTCACTCACTCAGAGACTGTAGTTTTAGCTAGAAACTAAGATCTACTCACTATCTAAACATGAGCAGTGCATAACGTACCTCACAGAGTTGAGATCCAGGCAATAGCCTGTCAAGGAATGGGCAGCCTTTGCAAAATGACACTGAAACTACACCCATCTCTTGGTAAATCCGCTGTCGTAAATATTTCTTAATTAATTCCTAATGGATTTTGATGTTTTATAACTTAAAATGATCCTTGTGATACGCACTGTCTTTTTGCACCATTAGAACACCATTTATCACCACAATATTAATACAAAGTTAAAAAACACTTCTTATAAAAACAAAATTCAAACCAGTTGTTATTATCGTTGTCATGGTACTAACTAACTAATAGATAGACTACTGTAGACGAAAAAGCTGTTCTGCGTGAAGAAGCAGTATCAATCAACGTCTTGCCTATGCCAAGCGCCGAGGCCCTTAGAGCCTAAAAAGTCACAGGCGGCTTCGTGGGCTTTGGAAAATCCCCCCCGCCATTGTCCCGCGAGATAATATTGTGAGGATCGTCACAAATAAGCTGTGGTGGCATTTGGTTATGTCCTGACCAAACCAATAAAAACTTTGGCGCCCTCTTCGGGTTTATGCTCCCCTTGAGCAAACATAACAACAAAAAGCAAATAAGCTAATGACTTCCAGCAACAAAGGCTGTAGAAGAAATAACAAACTCAACCAGGCATTGCCATGCCTTTCAATAGGATAACTTTCAGCAAAGCTGTACAAAATAGCAAATTGGTAAGAATTCCAGGCAAAACCTGTAACACTGAGAGGAGGAGAAGAGGAAGGAAACACTAGGATAGGCTCGGATACTAGCCCGGACATGGACATCCGGCCTGAAAACCTCAAACGCCTGCCTTGTGTTGAGATTCCCACTGGAAACCACTGCCCCTGAGAGTCCGACTCCAAACCGGGCCGTTCGATCCCTCTCACGAGAAGATCTACTACACATATGCAACATCTCGGTCTCAGGTCCCCAAGGATCCCGTGCCAAACAGATGAGCTCAAGAGTGAGTCCTGTGTAGTCTCTTAACTCACTCGGAAGAAAATAAGGGAGTGGTGTGAAGGCTGGATAAAACAACGGTTGGCTGTAAAGAGGCCAGTCGGAGAAACAACGACTAGATGCACTTCCCACCACTCAGGAAAAGAAATAGATGAAGAGAATAAAAAACAAAACTGAAACGAATGGTAGCTGACAATGATTGGCTATCCCTAACCATTGTCCATGAACGTGTTTGCCATGACAATCGACGAACGAAGGGCCGTTAGTGATAGATTAATGACAAGATAGTTCGAAAGAATTCCGAAGGCACTCAACTGGTTCATAGTCCTTAGAGGGAAACAACCTTGGTTCCCAAAGACTAGTGGGACCACCTCATACTGTGAACAATTCCATGTCTGTTTAAACTGCTCCCCGAGACACTGGTAGGAACTAGTTTTTTGTTCATTAGCGCGATTAAGCCATTCCCCTTCTTCGAAGCGACAAGTGACGTCGATGCACCAGACTTTACGGTTTTTAACAATAACCAAGTCAGGTTTCGCCAGTCCCTTGGGGCCCCTGACCTCTTGTTCACGCACAAGGATCTCAGGAATGAACTTCTCTTCTAGCTCCCTTTGAACTAAGTCCAAACACCTCTCGTGCCGTACCTCTCTCGCCCTTGACGTGGCATCACATTGCCCAAGGACGTGAGCCAACGACTCAGTCGCCGCGGAGCAATAACGGCAGAGTGGAGAAGAAACCACTTTTGCGAATGCTTACACTTGCCTAGTTCCAAACGTGTCAGTCTACTCCCGCCATTGTCCCACGGGATAATGTTGTAAGGTACACACAAATAAACTGTGGTGGCATTTGGTTAACCTTGGAGGCTTTGAGTCCTCGATCTTCCTGTTCTAACTCCAGTTGAGCGTGTGCGCCGTGAGCTCGTCTGTTTTGCATAAGTGCTTGATGATGTTAAAGCTCGAAGGCTATTATTCCTCTAATGGTGTTGAGTCTACCAGTCTAAACTCCTACGAGTCTTCCCGCTGATTGATAAATTAATCAGTAAGGGGGATGGGTTTAAGTGAAATGAAGTTAATTGTTCGCAATGGTGGTATCTGCTATTCCTGGTGTAAGTCAATTATCGAAGAAGTAAGCGACAATCTCGATCGACGAGCGTAGATTGTTCAGGGAAAGAGTTCTCATGTCTTTGGGACTCAGTCCCAGGGTCTTTAGATGTCTCATAGTGTCTCGTGGCATAGCACCTCTGCTGCCCATCACGAGAGGTAAAACCTTGACATGCTCCACGTTTAGATCTTCCTTCACTATGTCAACGATCTGGTCGTACGTATCGTGTTTGTCCATTTTCCCTTCATTGACCCAGTTGCCTCTTTCTATTCTTACGGTAACGTCAGTTATGTAAGCATCAGTTTTATTTTGAGCTATGAAGACGGAATCGGGGCGAACTGCAGAATTGCTGCCCTTTAGGTTGAAGGCTTGTTCCTTCAGTCCCACCCTACTTCCATCCTCCAAGGCTTTGGCGAAGATGAAGTCCCTCGCATCGTTGTGCCTTTTTACATAACGAATTTTTGTGTATCCGCACTTGCCGACTATGTGACCTATTGACTCCGGTGGCCCCAGTGTCCCACATCTGCGGCAAAATATACCATCTGTAGGGTACTTTGCGTTTGCCAGGGCCACCTTAGTGGGAATGGTGTTATACCTGTGCATAAGTGCGCTAATTTTCCTGTTATCGCTTAGGTAAGTCGATGTGTTAAATAACCAGCAGTTAGAAATCGCCGAATTCGCGAAGTCTTTGCAGCTCTCCCCGCAGAACGGCATTTGCTTCCATGCGTTAGACTGTGCTTTCTTAGACCTGATTGGGCCATTCTAGCTCTAGTTTCGTGGCGAGCGTGGAGCATCTAGGTCAGTCTTGTCTTCTCCCGCCATTGTCCCGCGGGATAATGTTTTGAGGTTCGTCACAAATAAGCTGTGGTGGCATTTGGTTATAATAATGACCCAACAAAGAAAAAGAAAAGTTGGCCTATTTCGGTTTAAGCTCCCGTAGAGTAAACTTAACAGCAATAAAGAAAGTTGAGGTTAGAAAATTCCAGCTCCAAGGCTGTTAAGAGATTTACAAGTTCCCAGCGTACAGCTTACTGACAATAAAACTTCCAGGACAGATCCTGTGAGGGATAAAAGGCCAACGGGCCAACGTCTCCGAGTAAAACAATCATAAAATAATGGGAAAACCCTGACTAGATGATACCAATTATCCCTCCAATAACACCTCCTCCCCCCTTTAAAATAACCCCCTAACCATTGTCCAGAAAAGTATTAGCCATGATAATGCTTGCCCTCAGAGCTGTTAGAGAAAGGTTGAATAGGATGTAAATAACTTCAAAATCTTGACAGTTCCAAGTTGATTTCATCATATGTGACAAGTTTTGGTAACTGCTAGTCTTTTCGTAATCAGCACTCTCCAACCACTGGCCCTCCTCGAACCGCACTGTCACGTCTAACAACCAGACCTTATGGTCTTTCACTATGACCATATCTGGCTTGACGAGCCCAGTGGGTCCCCTAAACTTTTGCTCCCGCACAAGAACTTCAGGGAGGATCCTGGTCTCAAGCTCCTTTTGGACAATGTCAAGACAACTATTATGTCTTATAATAACGGCGTCCTTCGTCGCCCCGCACTGACCCATAATATGCGCTAGAGATTCGCATGCAACACCACAGTAACGACACTTGGCTGAGTCAACAACTTTCGCAAAGTTTAAAATCTGTCTTGTACCAAAATCATTAGCTCTCAGCTTAAAAGCATCAATGAATTGCGCCTGCGTGAGTCTGTTGTGATTATACAACCAATTGTTGCTAACCGGCGAACGATAAAAGAAATCAGCACCTAAACCATGCAACTTCATCTAAGCCCAATTGGCAGAAACATCCTTAAACTTCTCCTTTACTTTCCTAAAATCATTGATAGCAGCAGGCCAATCAAGCTTCAAGTTAAACGTTACTCTAGAGCAAATCACAGACACCCTGCTCGACCTTAGAACAGCTTGCAAAACTTCATCCTCAACCATCAACGCCTTAGATGAAGCCATTAAATATGCGCATTGGATTAGGTTCTTCATCTCGGGCACCCCTAGGCCCCCATCCATCCTCCTGGCATACAAAGATGCATCAGGAGTTTGAGTTGGCAGATGAAGAATCTCCTTTACCATCCTGCGTATTGATGCATCCAATTCAGATAGAAGATTGCCAGATGGCAAAGAATAAATCAACAAGTGGGTAAAGTGTGGCAAAAAGTATGAATTTAATAGAGTTATAGTACAACAACTATTATTAATTTAATCCATATTTGTGAACTAAAATAATAACAATGTTGGAGCATATCGGTAGTGTTTGGAGATCGAGAACAATGAAACGAGTTGTTTAAACAAAACACAGCAGACACAAATTTCCCACTGGTCAGATTACTGGAAATTACACTGTGCAGTTGAAGGGAAGTTCTATGAGATATGTGATGAGTTGAGGAAAACCCAAGTCTTAGATTTCATTTTGACAGCTTATTCTGTATGGAATTCAGTCAGTTCAGACGTAAAGTCCTTCGAGCATGGATCAGTCCCCAGATAAATATTTTGAAAAGCGAGTGAAAGGGTGTACGTTAGTTAGTAAAGAACGAAAAATGGTACTGAATGTTTATGCAAAGGAACGCGAGAGAAATCCTGATATGAGCGTGAAGGAAGCGGCCGCGTCAGCGGAAAGTTGTGTGGAGTGTCATCAAGAACTGTGCAGCAGTGTAGAAGTGAATTTAATAAGAACAACGGGCAACTGTCAACACCAGGGAAAAAGCGAACCCGAGGACATGATCATGAAGATACACGACTCGAAATTTATGAAGATTTTGTTCTTAGTGCAATCAGAAGTAAAATTCATGGTCAATTTCGGCAAAATGTGCCACCAACAGTGAACCGTGTGATGTATGCAATAAACACGGACTCGGAACTGCCGAACTTGAGTCGCTCGACAGTCTTTCGTCTGATGAAGGATCTCGGATTCGTCTATAAAAAAAGAGAGCGACGCTCTATATTTTATAGAAAGAGAAGATATTCAGTTGTGGAGGCGGCGATACTTGAGAGTTATTAAACAGGCTCGTGTAGACGGTATTCATATATATTACCTGGATGAGACCTGGGTCAATGCAGGTCACATCGGCATCTGCATGGACTGACTCAAGCATAAAAAGCTCTAAATAAGCTTTTCTATCTGGGCTAACAACAGGTTTAAAGAACCCCACTGGAAAAGGGAAACGTCTCGTAATTGGACACATTGGGAGCAACCAGGGTTTTGTGGATGGTGGTGAGATGGTATTCCAAGCGAATAAATCAAAGGGTGAATACCATGAAGAAATGGACGGCGAAAAATTTGAAGCATGGTTGACAGCATTTCTACCTTAACTTTTGCCGAAATCTATCATAGTAATTGACAACGCACAGTATCATTGTAGAGAATGCGAAAAAATTCCAAATCAAAGCTGGAGTCTTACATCGAAAAGCATTGCCTTTCAGGAAAATATAATCAAAGTTGAACTTGTGGTTTTGGTAAATTCACATAAACCTGCGTACAAGACGTACGTGATTGACGAGATGGTCAAAGCCGCAGGTCATACACTTGTTCGGCTGCCACCATACCATTGCGAACTGAACCCATTGAAATGAGTCAGCTGGAGCGTTTTGTTGCATCTAACAACGCAACGTTTCATATAAACGACTTAAAAAATCTTGTGTATCGTGGATTTGAAGAAGTTTTTTCTGAGCAATGGGGAAATTAAGTTTCCTACGTCATTGACACAGAAAATGAAATGTGGATGGACTGACAGGCGATATAGTCGAACAAATGTTGATCAACGTTGGAGGCGATTCTGACGACACGGATACGGCTGAAGAGGATGGGGATACTGAAGACGTCCTCGCAACACCACCGGAGTAGAGTAAGCATTAGAATAATTTAAGTTTATTTTGTTGTGTTGATTGCATGAATGTCTAAAATAAATGAGCTGTTTTTATACCAATTATTATTTCTAAAAATAGTAGCAATAATAATAATAATTGGATGAGCGTAGCGAAGATTCCATTCTACTAGACTGAAGAAAAAAATCCGGATTGTTTTTTATTCTTTTTTTCTGTATTTTTGTGTGTTTGTCCACACAATTCCGGCTAAACTGATACTCCAATTGCGATAAAATTCTCTGGAGGCCTTCGAAATCTCTGAACTTAAAACTGCCACGTTTTTGAGCGCAATCAAAAAATTATTTCTTATGAAATCGGAATTTTACGATTTTTTCCGATTTGTAAAAAAAAGTCTTGGACTTATAACACCAACATGCTTTATCCGATTGTAATGATTTTTTCACAGAACATTTATTTTACGAATTAATATATTCGTGTGTAATTTGAGCTTAATTAAAAAAATATTTCTCATGAAAATCGCAATTTTACGATTTTTTATTTTTATTTTTAGTGAGATATTTTAGTGAGATATTTTCGTGATATTTGGCAAACGGCTACTCCGATCTTGATGAAACTTTATGGGAACGTTTAAAATCACTGAATTTATTTATTTATTATTTAATTTTAGAGACATTTGAAGAAATATTTCTCAGAGAAATCGTACTTTTATGATTTTTCCCTCGGTTTTTAATACAATATTTTCGTGATATTTGGGCCGATTCTGACCATACGGGTGGGGCTACAACGTTCATATTATACATGGACATTAAGGTTATGGTGATATGTAGTGCCTTTTGAAAGAAAAAGTTGAAAAAGTTGGTCAAAATTCATAGAAATAAAGGTTTTATATAAGCCTTTTACAGGTGTATTTCAAAAGTAATATCAAGTTACCATTGAAATAGTAATGAGATCCCACTTAAAAACGAAATCATAGGACAGAAATATTTTTTAAAAGCTCATCCATCAACGCGACTGGAAAAAGCGTTCGCGAAGCGGCCTAATAAGAATAATAATAATCATAATGCATACAAGGTTTTTAAGCATAAGCCCGCTTTGAGGACAATATTAGTGAATGATAGCAATTGTCATAAAAGTATGCCCCGACTGGGGATCGAATTAGCACAATTAGCTCATTATTAAAAAATTAGCTCCAAAAAAAGAGTAGCTCAATTGGTAGAGCTGTTGTTGTTGTTGTATGCATTTCAACATATGTTCTTTCTTCCGCAGGCTCGACCTAATGGCATCATCCGCTATGTTGCAATCTTTGAAAATGAATAAACTTCCGTTTGCGGGTTAACAAAACTCCGTCGCCTCACTCACGGGCTAGCATACACCTCTTGTGACTTTGTTTTTTCTTCTTATGTATATTTACTTTGATCAATAAACGAAATGGAATGAATAACATGGACAAGTTAATTAATTTCTGGGTGATTTTTGTGGTTCATAAACGAGTGTATGTTAGTTTTTCTTCAATATTACATGAGAAACCCCCCTTCCTCCCCTTACCCGTGGGTGGTTCTGACCAGCATGGGCCCCTCCCCCCCCCCCCAAATTTAAATTAGAGTGGTGCATTATGACCTAATGGTTGACGCATCCTTAATCCAAATAAACCAAACCAAATAATTCGATAAATTGTTGTATGCATTTTAATTCACCATCAGTGTTTTATTACGTTATATTACATTGAATAACACTTCATCGTCACCGTCATTGTTATCAAACATTTAACACAACTCTGCCACTCACTCACTCACTCACTCACTATTTCGACATAGATTATTACATAATCTTATCACCAAAGCTAAAAACTACATGCGTTTAATTTACATGTGTTTACATAGCTTAATTTTTGGTGTTTTTTTGTGATTCAAAATCGAGGGTATGTTAGTTTTTCTTCAATAATCCAAATGATTCGATAAAAGTTACAAAACTACGAAATTGCGAGTTTTTAAATTTCTTATGTAGCCAATTACCATTATCTTGACGGGCCATCTCTGTGGAATGTCAATAGTCGTTCGCTCCTGTCGAGTAGCCAAGCCGCATGGTGGGGGAAGAGCGCGGAGGAGAAGTTTACCTGCTTCGGCGCAACCTTCCCTTGACACCGACTTTAGTTTAGTTTAGTTTAGATTAAGGTACCTAGTTTAGTTTAGATAATATATTTATAATACTTACTGACCTTCTGTAGTAGAGTTGGCAAGTTTTTTCACTAGTATACATTGCTATCGCAATAAGCATACATACATACATGATGTAATTTATTTTCGTCCTAGCCTATTATTATTAGTTGCTTAAATTAGTAGACTATGAAATCAAGAATGGATGCATATTAATAATTATCTTTGTCAATTTTACTGCTATACACATGTATAATGTATATTAACCTTAGTCCACGTAAAAGGGATGCTCCATACACACACAAGTTGCCTTATGTGGTGGAGAATCTCTGAAATATATATATATCTTTAGTATCTGTTATAATGTATTAATGTGGAATTGAATAAATTGAAATTGAATTGAATTGAAAAAAAAAATGTCTCCTAGTTCTCAAGGATGTACATATAGTGTCTTAATGTCTCCTAGTTCTCAAGGATGTACATATAGTGTCTTAATGTCTCCTAGTTCTCAAGGATGTACAATAGTGTCTTAATGTCTCCTAGTTCTCAAGGATGTACATAT
>JAMZAV010013588.1:0-15859 GCA_024449915.1 Sweltsa coloradensis | reverse complement strand
AAAACCCCAACCCCTTTTTTGTAAAGAAAACCCCTTCAAGGGGGGCTTTGGAAATCTTCCCCCAAAAAAAAATCTTTTTTGTTTAAAATTTTTTTAATTTTTTAATTGTTTTAAAGGGGTTTTTTTAAATCGTGTATTTGTCTTTAAAAAAAAATTTTTTAAAAAAAAAATTTGATTATTTTTATTATTATTATTATTTTTATTTTAAATTATTATTATTATTATTATTTTTATTATTATATTATTATTATTATTATTATTATTATTATTATTTTTTTTAATTATTTTTTCAATGTGTCGCATCTCGGTAAAAACCCATAAAGAAATTAAATGCATTATTGCGGACTATGAAAAGCATGTATGTCTCTTTGGTGGTTTGGTTTGTGGTTAGCGATCTGTTTCCAAGCAAAAGGCCAGGGTTCGATTCCCGAAAGTCAGAATTTTTTTTATTTTGATTTGGATAAAGTCCACCAGTTTTGTCTTAGGAGTTTGTAAACGGTGATTTTGGAGCCGTCCTAGAAAACGAAGCACATAAAAAATTTCAGAGTTCTGAATGGCCTTTTTGATTCGGCGTTGATTCGCGGGTGTTCGCACTGCCTACCACTGAAGTATTTTTCCTATTAAAAATATCGATCTTGGGGTTTCCCACTCGTCGTTTGCGTGGGGGCCTGGGGGTTGGGGCCTGGTCGTTTTGATTTAAAGTCCCCCAGAAAATCATTATATAACTGAGGGGTAGATTAAAAAAAAAATTTATTTATTTATTTTTTTATTGTGGCTCGTTAGTTTGTTTTTGGCGTATTGTTTCCCCCCAATGCAGAAGCTAGTGGGATTTAGAAACTTCCCCTGGAGGGGCCTTATGCATCGCCGCTGACGCACGTTTCGAGGGCCGGGTTTTCCCTTCGCGCGCCGGGTTTCCCGAGAGGGGGCAAAACGAGACTGAGCCTCGTATTCAGAGCTCGCGAAAAGAGTTTAGTGCAAACAATGGTTTACAGAGTGTTCTTAAAAACACGCGAATTCCCTTTCGTTTTTTCCCTTGATTGACACAAAATAATACTGCGAATAAATTAGGGGAGAGCTTCAAATAAAAGAAATACATCAAAACTGAAAAAGTAAAATCTTTATGAATTGTTTAATCGTTGAAATAACAGTTTGGTTTAATTTTCTTACTTCAGCAGTAGGAAAGGATTTTTGTTTTCATCTTATAACCTTTTAGTACGTTATGTTGTGGGGAAAAGTGTTGTGAAACATGGTTGCATTTTTCGAGTACAGTTGCTAAGATAAAGTTTTCGTGTTAGATTCGTTCGTTAGAAATCTTTAAAATATCACTAGATAGAGATCACATTTTTTTTACCCAAGGTGGTTTTGGTGGTAAGGTGTACTTTTTAATTGTGATGTATATTACGAAAAAATAAATACAAAAATAATTGCTTCATCCGTCCCTTTTTGATTTATTTTGCGACTTTTTTCACAATTTTTACAAGTGTCCACAGCCCCAAAAAACGTTGGTGTTTCAAGAAATTGGTAATAAATTTTCTTCACTTTCTCGGCTACTTGAAAAAGTAGTAATGAATTATTGTAGCAAAAATTTTCATATAATAATGATGTTTTGCATGTAGGACTAAAAATTAATTTTCATTTTTTCAAATTTATTCAAAAAATTTTCGTAAATTGCAGTGAGAGATCACTTAGACATCGTTTTACCCCTGTGACCACTTTAGGTAACAAAACAAAATATTGGGGTATTTAAAATAATAATTGTTAAGGGATTCTCCCAGGCTGTATAGGAAGAGGACTTTAAACCCCAAACTTTTAAAAAATATCATTAAAAGTGGTCAGGTGCTAGTGGGGGATTCGAATCCGTGACTACCGTGCAGAATTCGCGCGTTACGCTCGTAATTAGTTATATTTTTTGTCATCCGAAGCCCGTGAAATTCGATATTTGATCTGTAATTTTTAAAAGGTGTAAATATAGAGAAATAAATAAAAACGCGTTAACGCCCGGATAAACAGATCAATTTCTCACACTGGGGGAAGTGAGTGTAATGGGGGTTTAAACTAATCTAAACATTCCCCAAATAATTTTCGAGGTATTTGTTTTTGGGAAAGTGGAGTCTAAAAATCTTTAGCTTCACCAAACAATTCTTTAGAGGAAACACCTGTGCATCTCTATGACGTTGATGTCGTTTTACATATGACCAATAACCAAACGTCTCCAAAAATAACATCAGAGAAAAAAACTTTACAAAAGGTCAAGACCAAAAATCAAGACAGTCGCAAAAATACATTCAAACCCCAGAAGTAGAAATTTGTTTTTTATATGTTATTTCTTCAATGTCATTTTAAAAAAAAGCGCAAAAAAAACGGGTTTCCCAAAAGTAAAAATTTTTTTTCTGTAGAATATAAATTTTTTATTTGGGGCAGTTTAAAACTACGGGGGTGATGGTAAGATAATAATGATTTTGTACACCCCCCCCCAACATTTTTAACCGGTGAGCTTCGGTATCATTGCAATTGGAATGTAATTTTTTAAGATGCATAAGACGAAACAAGTATTTGTACTGACTAAAGATTTTTTCTTGTTCAATTAGAAACTGTTCCAGCCCCGATTGTAATATTTCTCCCGATAGCGGCGTGTAAAATTTTGCCCCTTTTTGCTGGAGTCTGGCAGGAGCGAGCGGCGCGTGAGGGGGGGGATAGAGAGTGGGGGAGCTTAACCTTGCGTGCTATATGCCGGCCGGGGCCCCCCCAGAGGTAATATATAAATCCCCATGCAGAAGGTCCAGGGGTCCATTACCGTCAAGTCAAAAGTTTTGTAATTTTGATTTGAACTTAGCCCATCGTTTTATCCCGGGGAATTGTAAACGTGAGTTTGGAGCCGTCCTGCAAAGAAAGTTGTTGAAATCGCCCTTTTTTGGGGGTGTTTTTGTTCATTGAATAAAAAACGGGAAAAAAAAAATATTGTGTGTTTTTGTTGATGCGGTTATGTGGTTTAATCCCCAAGAGGGTTTGCGTAAGGGTGAGCCACCCCCCCCCCCCCCCGGTGCTGCGCCCCTGGACCCCGCTCCTACACGACTTTTCCCGCCCCGGGTTCGTTTCCGAAAAACAAATTTGTTGTGCATGTACTGTACCTTAGGGGTAGCGGTACGAAAAAAAATCTGCATTTTTCGAACACGGTTTCATTTTGCCAGTTGTAGGGGAAACCCAAAAAGAAATTTTTAAGGAGTGGGGGAAACTAAAAATTTCCCCCTAAATTTCAAAAGGGCCGCCTTTTTTGAATTCAAAGGGGAAATTTCGAGTGCCTCCACATCCTTAAATATTATTTTTGGTCCCCCTAAACGTGCAAACGGCAAACCGTGTTCAAAAGTGCAGTTTTTGTCTTTTTTATGTGTGTACCGCTACCACTACGTAAATTTTGTGTACGTGTGTGTAAAAATATTTCAAATTTTTTATTTATTGATTTTTTTTATTATTTTTTTTAAGTCTATCCTTTTCGTTATAAAAATGATTTACAAAGGAGGACAACAAATAAATCTAGTTAAAAAAATGCAGAAAAACAGAAACTACTTTTAAGTACATTTTGAAATAGTAGCATTAAACACAAGCTTTTAAACACAAAAATTTTTGTTAACAAAAAAAAATGAATTAAATTATTTAATGAATGAATAAATATAAAAAAAGGGTGGGATGAAAAAAAAAAAAGAAAGGAAAAAAGGGAAAAAAAGAAGAAAAAAAGAAAGGAAAAAAAGGAGGGGAAAAGGAAAAAAAGAAAAAAAAGAAAAAAAAAAACGAAAAAAAAAACTGATTTTTTTAACGATCCCACTAAAACGAATATGAAGTTTCCAAAATCAGGGGACAGCAAATCGGGGAGTATAGGGAAATGTGGGAAATTTGGGAAACACTTTTAGTGTTTATAAAATTTGACCTTATTTGTAGGTAGGGTATTGGTAGGAGAAAAAAGTAAGGAGCAAAATTTTGCATTGGGATTTAAATAATTTAGGATTCAAAAAAGAATTTCATGGAAAAAATTGTATGGTATTTTTTATGCTTTTTTTAAGACTCGAATTTTTTTTTTTTTACCCGGATATTGGGGTAATGGAAACAGCCATGGGACAACTCATAGACCCCTAAGGAAAAATAAAGTGGAATTTGGAAAAAAAAGCATTTTAAAAGTGGTTCAACACAAAAAGAATTAATACATTTGTTTGTTTTTTTGCCCTTTAAAATTTACCCTTTTTCACCCTTTTAAGAAAAGCGTTATTTTGTCCACCTCCATACAGCACAACCTTTCTGGAACGTTTTTAAAAAATTTTCCCTGAACATTTTAAAAAATTTACAAATGTTCTGAAAACGCTTAGTTATATTCAATAAAAAATTTAGGGGAAAGGTCAAATTCACCCCTTTTAATATTTAAAAACGTGCAAAATAAATATTAGCATTGTGAATGTTTTAAAAAGTTTTTTGAACATAACAATAAGTATATTTCACAATAAAAAAATTTTAAATAAATGTTCAAGAATATTAAAAAAAACGTCCACATAATATTAAAAAGGGGCTAAAACCCCCAAAAATTTTTTTTTATTACGTGATTTTAGCACCCAAAACTACCTTAAATGACCGTTTTTTAAAAAAATTTTATTTGTAACTGTGATTTAACACAATTTTTTTAGTTTTTTGGATCCAGAAATTGGCGAAAATTGGTGTTTTGGAAAATTTCCTAAATCGGCTTTAATCTGCTTCTTTTTTGGTCCACCTAGATACTAGAGCATACTACCAATCTAAAATGCCCTTTATAACATCGTGTCTTGAAACTGTGCCCAAATATACCTCAAACACGCAAAAATATGCATTCCAAAATCACACCCCATCTTGGTAATCAGCATATTTTTGACCGAACTACTTGCCCAAATTACAAAACAAAATATAGAGAATTTACAGAAAAGGCTGTCGAGTACGTCAATAATGGCCAATATTTTTTTGGATCAAAATCCTCCAAGGTCACGGGGCATAAAGATCGTCCCCATGTTATTTCTTATGGGAGATTTTTGCCGATGGGACCTAGCTCGAAAAATGTCATGTTTGACAATTTTTTGGGAGGTCATGGTGGCCCCAATAATTTTTCTGTTAATTGCTAAATTCATTACTAGTTAGCTTGAATGAAATATATTTTTTGAATTAAGTGGTTAAATACCCCTTTAAATAAACATTTATATCAATATTCAAGGAAGGTTCTTGGGATATTCTCAAAGAATAGGCAGGCCACATTCATAAACTGGATCTTGCACTTATCTTACGTGGTGTAACACTGGCTTAGGAAAACAGGTAGAGTAGGTATAGTGGGTTTTGGAGACTAAAAAGGTTGGTGGGGCATCGGAGAGTGGGTTGTAGAATATCGTTGGACTAATGCAAAAACAATGTGAGAGCAGCTTTAACCAAATTCTTTCTGATAGACCGTTAACCGTTTCAACTCTACAAAAAATCTTCATACACTATTGTTTTGTTTTAATCTCATTGTTGTGTTTTACTTTAATACAAATTCATACAAAATTATAATTTCTTTTGTTGTTCGTGTGTAGAAAATGTCAGTCTTTTTTTTGGGGGGGGGGGGGGGGAGGTGGTCGTGCGGCTCAAAGCCTATCAGATATGTTAGAATTGAAATGGTTATTTGTCTCTCCTAAACAATTTGGTAAAAGGTACTTACGTTGTTTTGCAGTGAGCACAACGATATGTGGCTGCCACATCCATTGCCTTTAAAATAATGCAATTTCCGGCCAATTGTGACATTCCATTTTCAAGTACTATATGGCCCAACTGGGGTGGCTTGCCAGATACACATAACGCACTTTCAGCAATCAGTCGTCCTGAATATGCAACCCACAGTGGATCCGAAACGTCGAACTCACACACCATATAATACGCGACGCGACGAAATGACCCGTTTCACACCTCTTTTAAAGTCATGTTAAATACAACGACCACACGTACACGTCTTCCTCTCCCGACGACTGATCTTCGAATGAGCACAGACAGGTCAGGACAAGCTACCCCACGCCGCAAAAAACCGTTGAGAATTCAAATGTTCAAAGAAGAATATCATATCTATGTTGAAGGAATATTTTATAAACATTACGTTATTTAACCGTTAAAAAAATGAATTTGTTCGCATGCATTTGAGTTACGATACAGAACGCAGCCATTTCCATAATTCAATTTTTAAAATGTTCAAACATAGTTACGTATATAATGTTCATAGAACGTTTAACCATCATATATTATTATATCAATTGTATGAATATTCAAAACGTAATGTCGAATGAATATTTGAAAATGAATGTTCTTGGAACGTTCAGTAATCATGACGCTTTTAATGTTAACTCACAAATGTTCTTTAAACGTTCATACAAAGTAAATATCGCGATATTAACATCGTGAACTTGAAATGAACATTCAGACAATATCATGTGCTGTATGGGGCTGTAATTACAGTATTTCTTCCAAAGACGTGTTCTTTTGTCCGGGGGGTAGGCCTAATTACAACTTTTATACTTAATAAATAAATAAATAAATTTTATTTAGAGTCTGCCCACTTAGTTATATAACTGATTTTCAGTGGGGGACTTTAAATCAAAGCGACCAAGCCAACCCTGCAGGCCCAGACGCAATCGACGAGTGAGCGATAACCAACCAAAGATCGATATTTTTAATAGGAAATAATATAGCAATCAGTGGTATGGACAGTGCGAACACCCGCGAATCAACGCCAGAATCAACAAGGCCGATTCAGAACAACTCTGAAACTTATTATGTGCTTCGTTGCTAGGACGGCTCCAAAGTCACCGCTACAAACTCCTAAGACAAGAACTGATGGACTTAAGTCCAAATCTGAAGTTAAAAAACTTCTGACTTTAGCGGGAATCGAACCCTGGACCTTCTGCATTGGAAGCAGATACGCTAACAACAAGACCAACGAGCCACACTACAAGACCAACCTGCCTCTTGAGGAGGTGTCGAGGTGTAACATTAGCTTTGTTTGTTTGTCCTGTTTCAATTACACCAGGTGCAAGTTTGTCACGAAAACCCGTTTTTCTGTCCTGGTGTAAATGTACCTGTCACAACCCAGAAACGTTTTTTTGTCCTGTTGTAAGTTACCACTACTGCGACTGGAGTAAGAATTTTACACCTGCTTATTTAGCAGGAGTGGGTGTAAAACGACAAAATATTGCGCCATTTTAAAGTTTGTAGTGGCTGGGTTGTGTAGTGAGAAGCTAAGAAAGAAGCTAGAAGTTAAAATGGAAAAGCCGGGCTGAGCAATATCTTTCCCAATGATTATATGAATCTTCACGGCCTTTCTTAAAAGGGACAATGCCAATTAATCAACCGTTAAGCAAAAACCTTACCCCGGGGCCGACATAACCTAAAACGGGGATAGGTCTGCTTAAAAAAAATTTTAGCAATGTTATGCAAAACAATGTACTAAAACCCCTATTATCTAGGCCAAAATTGAAAAATATAGTTGGGCCCCAAACCCTATTAGCCATAAGTGTTGTATGTGGCTCTAGGCCTTCGTAGCCTCGTAAAATGTCAAAACGGGTGAAAATAGTTTGTTTGTCCAACGGGTGTAACGTGACTTTTTACTCCTTTTCCCGTTTTTGACTACATCCGACGATTCCAGGAGTAAATGTGAACCGGACGGGACAAACAAAAAAAAGCTATTTGGAAAAAGAAAAATTCGCGTTTAATTAAGCTACCCAGCGTTGGGCATTTTGATTTCGTACGAGTGGTACACGATGGATGATGATTTGGCAAACTTAGCCCAGAATTATAGATTTTGAATCAAATCCTTTAACCCAAAAACAAATTTTTTGGCCCATGTGCATTTGTCATTTTAAACGACAGAGAGTTCCCAAAGCACAGCCTTGCTTCCTCCGCTATCGCGCCAAAGGGTTTAAAGTCACACTGTCACATAAAAATGCTTGAAAAACCTGAACCAACAAAGATATCCGGATTTTTTTTAAAAATAATCGGGACTATGTATGCTTTGTGTTAATATCCAAACACATATATTACCATTAATTTTAGCACAAACAGAATAGTGTGGTGCCAAAAACTTAGTACTTCCAAAAAAACCCCCGTAACTTGTTTTTGGTCGAGTTAAAAAAATTATCAAGACATAATAAATATGCGGGTGGCTGTCTTGTAGAAGTCACTTTTTTTTTTTTAACCGTGCGATAAAAATGACTGAGTTGACCAAAATGACAAACGGTTGCGATGGGCACTGTAGCCAAAAGCCGTGGAACAAGCTGCATCAACTAAAAAAAACTTTCAAAGCCGGAAACCTACACCAAAATTAGGATCTGGTAAAAGACATTTTAAAGGAATTTTTTTTCATTTGGGGAAAGTTTGGTAGAAAATAAGCACCTGTATGGCGCCTAAAGATGGCCGCCAAAAAAATTTATAAAATTGCTGTAACTCAAGAAGAACCTCAGTTTTGAAAAAAATGGGTATTGTTTTAAGATTTTTTAATGCTATACGAAAATGTCAGCATTTTACCGAAAATGCAATAGTTTTAATTATATTTAAATTATTACAATGTATTGAAATAAAGCATTTTCAATATAAAAATATATAAAGTAAAACTCGCTAGATTCCAAGAAATTTTACACATCAAAAATAACGTCAATAAATACAAAATTGTTGCCCCGAAACAAAATTTCCCGGAAACTTTTTTTTAATTAAAAAAAATTAAATTAATCTTAATTAAACCCCAAATTTAAAAATTTTATTATTCATACCAAAATTTTTTTTTTTTTTTTTCCCACATAGTTATACACAAGAAAAATAGCCACAATGAACCAAAAAAAAAAAAGTTAAAAAAAATTTATTCCAATCCTTTACTATTAATTAATGAATTAAATTTAATTAAAAAATAAGAAGTAATCTCGATTAATTTGAAAATTTAACACAATGTGGACGCCTTGGTGCATTTTAAAAAGCTATTTTAAGACGAATAAATGAAGAAAAAATAAATTAAATTTAAAATTTAAAAAATCCCCAAATTTAAATTAATTTAATTTAAATTATCAATTTTTGACATAGTATTTTATGTATCCTAAAACTCGATCGATCGTATAAAAAATATACTACTCTACTGCTAATGTCAATGAATCCAAAATGTCATGCCCCCCCCAAAAAAAATTCCTAAACTTACCGTTTAAAACAAATTTAATTTTGAAGAATACTTATATCTCAAAATTTTTTGTTTTTGCATCGTAAAAGTACGTTTCAGAGAAAATTTCTTTGTTTATCCCCAAAAACGGGAAAGTCTAATTTCAGAGTTTTCGAAAGGTCGCCTAAAAATTCATCAAGATCGCTATGACGTTTCCCCGGTAGAGCGAAAAAACAGACAGAAAAAAAAAACAAACCAAAAAAAAAACGAACTTTTTTTTTTTTTGGGTAGGGGGCGGTAAAAATTTAAGTTTTTGCTTTCCTTTCCACAAAAAAACATGGTTTAAATAAATTTAATTTAAAGAAAAAAAAAAATTTTTAGTCTCCCCACTCAGTTTATGTTAATTTTAAATATAATTAATTCAAAATTCAATTAACGGGAAATGCAGAACTAATTTTTGGCCCTTTTTTTTTTTTAAAATTTACTGCATTGTTTATTTGATCTTCCGTGGCATTTTGTATTGCTACGTGTTGTCAACAAAAAATTATTAGTTTGCTCAATTTCACCGCCCCCCCCCCCCCAAAAAAAAAAAAAAATAGTTCGTTTTTTTTTTTGGTTGTTTTTTTTTTTTTTCTGTTTTTTTGGGCTCTACCGGGGAAACGTCAAATGCGATCTTGATGAAATTTTGAGGCGACCTTCGAAATCTCTGAAATTAGACTTTCCACGTTTTTTTGGGGTTAAACGAAGAAATATTTTCATGAATATCGTACTTTTAGATTGTCAATAACAAAATTATTTAGATATAAGTAATTTTTTCAATTAATTTTAATTAATCGGTAAGTTAAGGGAAATTTTTTTCGGGGCAAGACATTTTGGATTCATTGACATTTTGCATAGAGAGATATTTTTATGACGATCGATCGAGTTTTAGGATCATAACAATACTATTTTAAAAGTGGATAATTTAACTAAATGTAATTTAAACGTGATTTATTAATTTAATTAATTAATTTTTTTTATTTCATTTATTCGTCTTAAAAATAGCTTTAAAATGATACCAAGTTCGACCAATTTGTTTAATTTTTAAAAAATTAAAGAGTTACTGTCATTTTTTTAATTAATTGAATTAATTGAATTAATAGTAAAGTGATTGGAATAAATTTTTTTGGAAAAAAATTTTTTTTTTTGGGTTATTTTTTGGTCAATTTTTCTTGTTATACACTATTGATTGGGTACGTGAATAAAAATTTTAATTGGGATTTAATTTAAAATTAAATTTAAAAATTTAAATTTAAAAAAAAGTTACCGGAATTTTGTTTCGGGACTAACAATTTTGATTTATTGCGTTTTTTTAGTATAGTGTGAAAATTTCTTGGAATCTAGCGAGTTTTACTTTATATAAAATAAAAAAATATATATTTAAAATGCTATAATGCAAACATTGTAAAAATTTTTAAAATATAATTAAAACTATTGCATTCGCGGGAAAAAAATGTGACATTTTTGTAAGATTAAAAAATCTTAAAAAAATACCATTTTTTTCAAATCTGATGATTTCTTCTTTAGTTACAGCAGTTTTAAAAAATTATTTGGCGGCCATCTTCAGGACGCCATGACAGGTGATTATTTTTCTACCAACATGTCCCCAATGAAAATAACATTTCAATAGGCTTTTTCCGATCCTAAATTTTGGTGTAGGTTTCCCGGGTTTGAAAAAGTTTTTATAGGATTCAGCTTGTTCCACGGACATTTGGGTACGTGCCGATGCGCAACCGTTTGGGTATTTTTGGGCATATTCAGCAATTTTCATCGCACGGTAAAAAAGAAAAAATGGCTTCTAAAGACAGCCCCCCGCATATTTATTATGTCTTGATAATTTTTTTGTGAACTCACCTAATTCAAATTTACGGGGTTTTTTTGGAAGTACTAAGTTAGGCACCAGCACATTTGTGTTTGGACTAATATTAAGGTAATAATTAAAGTTTTGGTATTTAAACCAAAACTACTAGTCCCATTATTTTTAAACAAAACACAGAGATATCTCTGTTGGTTCAGGTTTTACAAGATTTTTTGTGAAGTGTGACTTAAACCCTTTTGGGGCGATGGAGGGAAGCAAGGTCTGTGCTTTTGGGGAAATCTTGTGCGTTTTTTAAAAATGATTTAAAATAACGAGTTCCAAAAATTTAGTTTAGGTTAGCAATGTTTATTTTTTGGGCCCAAAATCCTTATAATGCCTGGGGTAAAACCTTTTAAGCTGTTTTACAGCGAGATAAATTTTTAATTTACTGTAATCGAAAACGAGCATACACATTCATTTTTCACATGGTTTGTTTTGTAAAATTATATTTAGGTTAGCTATTTTTGTAGGCCCAGGGCTGCGCTATTTAGTTTTTTGGAAAAAATTATGAGGGTAGGCCTAGGCCACTTTCCCCCCCTTTCCCCCCCCCACTTAGCCCCATAGCATGGCTCAAAGAAGGCCTAGGCCCCATCTTTTACTTTTATGCCTTTATAGGCCTTAGACTGGTACCCGGGACAGGCTAGCTAAATTTCCTACTTAATTTTTTGTGGGCTAGGCCCAGGCCCGGCCTATGTTCGCAAGGATTTACGGGTTTTAATGAATTATATTGGGGAACCCCCAAACAGGGATAAAAAATAGATAGAAAAGTACAGTTTACGACCTTGATTTTGTAGCAGACAGTACATGTTTTACACAGGACCGCTGAAAGACTGCGAGCCCAGACCCCGGGCTTAATGGCCGCCTCGTACAGGGGGGGGAGGCGGGTTGGGCCGGACGAACATACATGACATTTTCCTTACTGAATTTGAATAGCCTATGGTTTTTATGGGATAAAAAAAATCAATTTAAAATAACACTAATATAAAGATTTTGCAATAATAAGGGCAATACAATTATAATATGATACGGGCCCATGGGTAATGTTTTTAAAGATAATACAAATTTTTACATTCCACAATAATAAAGATTTTGCATATAATAAGGGGCCATAAGTTTTTTTCTATCGTACAACTGCAACTAAATTTAATCATTTCGATTTGCCCTTTTTTTTACAAATTCAACTTGAGGGGGTTTTACATTCCTACTGGTTTCTCATACAGGGGTTTTAACGACCCGGCCCTTGCGCCATCATGTTTGAATAAAGCGCCGACACCTCATAAAGGGTCTCGATATAGCACACTGCCTATTCCTGTGCTTCCCCTCAAGACGGTTTTTGTGTTGTGCTAAAACCCCTTTGAGTGATAATTTAGTTTAGTCCTCAACGCTGAACTATCGTACATTATTGGATGAGCGTACGGGGAAAAGCGAGCGAAGCGAAGTTTCCTTTCACTACACGGGAAAAAAAAAGGGATTTTTTTTTTTTTTTTTTTTTCTTTTTTTTTTTTTGGTTTTTGTTAACCGATTCCGGCTAAACCGATACCCCCGTTGCGTTGAAATTTTATGGGGGTCCTTCGAAATCTCTGAATTTAGAACCCCACTTTTTGAGGCAATCGGGAAATTTTTTCTTATAAAAACGCAAATTTTACGATTTTTTTCGATTTTTTTTAAAATTTTTTCGACTTAAACACCTACACGCTTTTTCCCCATTGTAATGATTTTTTTACAGAACCTTAATTTTATGAATTAAGATATTTGGTTTAAATTTGACGTAATCGAAAAATTTTTTCTCAGAAATTCGAAATTTTAGGGGTTTTTTTTTTTTAAAACAATTTTTTGATTATAACCCATCATCTTTTTCCTATTGTAATGATTTTTTCACAGACCCTTTAATTTTATCAATTTTTTATTCGGTTTAATTTTGGGGGCAATCGAAAAAATTATTTCTTATAAAATTTCAATTTTACGATTTTTTTTTTTTTTTATTTTAATTACGATTTTTTTAAAAAATTTAATTAAATATTTATTTTATTTAATTTAATTTAAAAAAAACTTCGACTAAGCAAATTTTTTTTTACAGAACAACAGAAAAACCCGACACATGGCGCTCAATGAACCAATTACGCTCATCCAACAACGCCGGGATTAAGGTTTCCTAGTTTTAAAATTGTGTGTTTAATTTTACTAGGAAAAAGCTTAAGTCCCGCCGCGTTGTTGGTGAGGTAATTGGTGCATTTAGCTGCCATGGTTTTTTGCGGATTTTCTGTTGTTCTGTGAAAGAATCATTACAAAGTTGAAGATTTTTTTTAAAAAAATAGGAAAACGCTTAAATCCCGCCCGTTTTGGATGAGCGTAATTTGGGCATTCAGCTGCCAGTGTTTGCATTTTCTGTTGTTTGTGAAAAAAATTTATTACTAACGAAGATTTTTTTAAATTTAAAATTAAAAAAAAATAAAAAAATTTAAAATAATTTTTTTTTAATTTAAAATAAATTAAATAAAAAATTAACTTAATTTTTTAATTAACGTAATTTTTAAAAAGAAAAAATCGTAAAATTTAATTTTTATAAGAAATAATTATTCGATTGCGTCAAATTTTAAAAAAATTATTATTCATTAAATAAAAGGTTTTTTAAAAAAAAAACATTACAATAGGATAAAACATGTAGTGTTATAAGTCAAAAAATTGTTTTAAAAAAAAAAAACCGTAAAATTTTTGATTTTCATGAGAAAAAATTTTCGTTATGCTAAATTTTTCACAAAATATCTTAATTTATAAAAATTAAGGTTTTGTAAAAAATAATTACAATCGGGTAAGCATGTAGGGGTTATAAGCCGAAGAAATTTTTTTTTAAAAAACGAAAAAAAAACGTAAAAATTTCGTTTTTTTTAGAAAAAATTTCCCGATTTTGTCAAGAACTGGCAGTTCTAAGTTCAAAAATTTTGAAAGGGTCCATAAAATTTCACGCAAACCGAGTATCGGTTAGCCGAACGTGTTTCAACACACAAAAAAAACAAAAAAAAAAAAAACATCCCGGGTTTTTTTTTTCCAGTGTGTGAAGATGGAATCTTCGCTCGCTCGCTAGCTCGTACGCTTATCCGATTAAATTAAATTAAATGAAAAATTTAAATTTAATTTTTAAATTTTTTTATTAAATTGTATTAAAAAAAAGGAAAAAAAAGAATTTGAAATTTTTTAAAAAAAAATTATTTTGATTGCGCACAAATTTTCACAAATATTAAATTTTTAAATTAAGGTTCTGTGAAAAAAATATTACAAAGGATAAAGAAAGGTGTTATAAGTCAACGAACTGTTTTAAAAAAAAAAAAAAACGTAAAATTTCGATTTTCATGAGAAATAATTTTTCGATTACGCTCAAATTTCGCACGAATATCTTAATTCATTAAAATCTAAGGTTCTGTGAAGCATGTAGGTGTTGTAAGTCGAAGAAAGTTTTTAAAAATAAAAAAAAATCGTAAAATTGCGTTTTTTTATGAGAAAAAATTTTCCGATTGCGCTCAAAAACAAAGCAGTTCTAAGTTCAGAGATTTCAAAAGCCTCCATGAAATTTCATCGCAATCGGAGTATCGGTTTAGCCGGAATCGTGTTAACAGACACACAAAAATTCAGAAAGAAAGAAAGAAAGAAAAAAAAACATTCCGGATTTTTTTCTCCAGTGTAGTGAAATGGAATCTTCGCTACGCTCGCTACGCTCATCCAATCATTAGTTTAAAATAAAAGCATACTTAGGACGAAACAAATGGCCGATATTTAGGAAACGATCATCACAAGGTATGTCATTTATTCTGTAGTTACATGCACCCATATTCATAGGGCCTACTATCAGGGTGCGAATTAACGACTTTGCAGAGGGGGGGATGGCTTAGAACAGTATTTTCGTTGGCAAACCGGGGTCTGGGGCGAAGCCCCAACCGCCGGAGTGGCTATGGTTTGACGGCGACATGCTGTCTCCTTACATTAGTATCTATGTTCATACCTTCTTGGCATCGGACGATTTGTTTGTTTATAAACATCAGTTCGGTTTTCAAAATCGCTGATGTATTTATAAAGTTTTGAAGGTTTTTCTTCTCGAATCAGTGCCCATTTTATTTGTAGACTATTCAACAATATTAGTGCGGTCTTTTAAGTGTAAATTTATGTATATCTTGTAACAAATACTATTTAACTATCTGAAAATGTGGTGCAGAATGCTAGGTTGCTAGGGAAGTGGACTTTAAATTCGTGCCATCTGCCTTGCCAGCTTGAACCGTTCTTCAGAAAAAGGGACCTCGCACGCACCACGTGTTGGTTCTAACGCCTGCATCACACAATCACGTTCAAGACTACAGCCTTAAAACACAATCATGTGTACGGTTTGTGAGACGAACAGGAAGATCGTAGAAATACTAATTTGTGATGTGAAACGAGATAGGGAACAGATTTGCCACCTCAAGACACTGCTGGACCAAACAAATCAGCAATTAGCCAGGATCAGTGTAGGCCTGCCCCTAGGCCTAAGCCAAACTGCACCTAGGACTACAGGTGAGTACTTGGGCCCAGGCCCCCATATAGAGCCTGAACACCACCGTCAGCACCAGCACCAATTCATTAGCCAGCAGCCTCAATTAGGGCTAGCCCCAGCACATCTATCAAAAACTGTTATCGATGCCGATCGTGACAATGGCCCAATACCTTCAAACCTCAACCATGATTTTCCCAGGCTACTGCTCCAACAACAATAACTACAGGCCAACCAACAACACAGGGCTCTACAGGCAACGGGCCTACTAGCCATCGACTAG
>JAMZAV010013587.1:0-16453 GCA_024449915.1 Sweltsa coloradensis | reverse complement strand
GGGGCTTGGCCCCTTTCCGGGCTTGATTCTTTTTTACGCGTTCACCAGTAGATGGGCTCGCCCGGATTGGATCGGTACGGCAGGGAAATCTCCTGTCGACATCCTGGCTCGGTACTGTTTTTGGAACCTGGTTAACTCAACATCAAGAGGAATGTTAGGAAGGGACATGTCTTGGTTTCCTGTAGGTATTAGGTGGTATCGATTTCTTCTTAACTTTCCCACGCCGTAAACGGATATATCCCCGAGCGCATTGGTTTACAATGCAAGTAATTCGTGATGCTCAGCAAAGTTCCAATTTTTTTCACCAAAAGCAGCAGTGTATTGAGAATACTTTGAAGGTCGGTAATAAAGTTCAACTCACAAAATGAAGTCAAATGAGCAATTTTATTTTAGTACCGCGCAAGAATTTCATGATATTTTTACAAGTTATAACAAACATGGCGACCGCCGGCTGTCAAAATCATGTGTCCAACTTCTAATATTGCTGATTGGTTGTCTGCTAGTGAGGATGAAGTTGATATTATGGTTATTTTGATTCTGGAGTGACAAGAGAAGATAAAAATTCGATTGGACAAGATTTAGTAGTGGAAGTGGGGGACGAACCAGTGGAAATGATAGTTTGGGTGATTCAACGGGTATCTAGGCTTACCTGTACAATGATCCTGGACCAAATAAAATGCCATGTTTAGTTTGAACAATGTTGACATAATATTCGGATACTGTGAGCCACGTAATTTGAAACTAAATGATTATTTAACATTGTTTTCCTTTACAAACCATTTGTGATGAGACAAACATGGAGGTCGATGCTGGGGCCGCGGGAAAATTAAATAGAACTGAAACCAGCACTTGGACCATTTTTTATTAAGCGTGGGAAGGTTAAAAGTTCGACCATTCGATTCCACGAAGTATGACCTTGGTTGAGATGCTCGGCCAACTACTTTTCCATATCTTTTTAAATCTACAAACCAAACTTCATCCTTATCATTAAAATTGAGGAAGTTTTTTAGCCCCATGTCTATCATCGTAGTTTCTCTTCTGATTTTCTTCATTTCGGATCTTTTTTCTTAAACAGCTTCAAATCAGGCCCCTTTGGAGTAAGTTTTGAATCCAACATAGGAAGCGTTTTTTCCTAAGCTTACGTCCCATTAGAAGTTCGGCTGGACTATAGCCACTTTCGAGTGCTGTTGATCGATATACTAGTAGTGCTTTGGTTTGGATCTTCTTGCTTTCCTTCTTTAAGATATTCTTGACTACCTTCACACCACTTTCACCATCCCGTTATTTTTTGGATAATGAGGACTGCGGTTTTTAATTTAAACCCTTTACTCTTGAACCCAAATTTCGGTGTGTGGGTGGGGTTCGATGCGAGGTTGCCAAATACTTTTCCGTTTTTTGGCCCAAAAATTTCACCCCAAACGTCAAGGACCAATAGATAGAGTCCCTGTTAACAGGCCCGCAAAATCACAGGCCCCCAAACCAAAAAAAAAATTAATTCGAAAAAATTTTATACTATTTAAATTTTTTTAAATTAAAGGGTTCGTTTTGGGAAAAAAAATCCCCAATTCCCCACTGTTAATACTAGAATGTTAAAAAAACTGTAAAAATTTTTCAGAATTGTAGCTTCCCTTTCCCAAACTTACAAAAATATAAAATTTGAAAAAAAACGGGTTTTGCAAAACTTGCTTTTTTGGGTTTTGATTTGGGGTTTCTAAAAGGGATGCAGCCCTTATCGAGCCCGAACTCGATTTTAAGGGTTTTGACCTTTCTAACACATATTTTGGAATTTTGAAAGTTTTAATACTCGGGCTTGGCAAATGTGATAGGGTTCTCATTTTTTTGGGAGTCGCCGCGCCCAACGAGCATAGCGATATGGGGAAAACTCAGAGTGGACCCGCTAGACAAGTCTCGATCGATGATTTCAGAGCTGCAGCATACTGCAGCTGCAAATTTAAGGTAAATACTCACTCGCCCAACGACTTTGGCTTTTCCTAGAAAAATTGGACAAAGGGGAGCGGAGAAAAACGGAGTCCTCTTGGAAAGTTTCGGCCCTTCTTTGTGTTTATGGGGTTTTTATGTATTTATGAAATGTAGGGTAGTAGTTTGTATGTATGGTAGGGTGTTTTTTTCGAGCGCAGGGGCCAAACTACTCATCGTTTTTGGGCCCAAAATTTTTCACCCAACGCAAAGGCCCAATAGATAGAGGTTGTTAAAAAGGGGACAGAAAAATTAAAGGGAACCCAACCGACAAAAAAATAATATTGTAAAAAATTACTAATTTTTTTTTTTAAAACTTAAGGCTGCAAGGAGTGCTATAATATCGGCGCGATGCAGTTTTTCCCCCCCTTTCATTTGGGGAACCGGCCCACAATGTCAAAATCGGCAAAAATTTTTTTTTTTAATTTTTTCACGAAAAAATTTTACTGGGGACTTGTGTGATGTTCGTTTTTCAAAAATTGTATAAAAAAGGGGTTTAAAAAAAAAATTGCGAAATTTGGACAATTTTTTGAAAATTTCCCCTTTCCCATTTTAAGCTTTATAAAAAAATAAAAAAAATTTTTATGGAAAATGTACTTTCTTTCCAAGGGTTTAAA
The DNA here is from genome assembly GCA_024449915.1 of Sweltsa coloradensis. Taxonomy (NCBI): domain Eukaryota; kingdom Metazoa; phylum Arthropoda; class Insecta; order Plecoptera; family Chloroperlidae; genus Sweltsa; species Sweltsa coloradensis. Next base: position 13,859 of record JAMZAV010013587.1, on the reverse strand, counting down.
AATTTAAACTTTTATTTTAAAAATTAAAAAAAAAATTACCAAAATGGGTTTGAGTAGTTACCGCAAAAATATTTGAACTACGAAGGGCCCTTTTTGGTTTTCCCCCCGGAAATTTAGGCCCTTTTTGGGGCCCAAAAAACCCCCAAAACCTAAAAAAAAAAAAAAAAAAACGTTTTAAATGACAGGAGGGTTTATTTATTTTCGAAATAAAAATTTCTTTGGGCCCACAGATTTAAAAACTGTTCAGAAAATGCAGAACCCCAACAATGCAAAATTTACATGTTTACGTTTGTTTAAAAACCCGGCAACGTAAAAACATATGTTTTTTGGTGTAAGTTTTTAAGTTTTGAATCAACATTTTTTTTTTCACGCTAAACCCCAATAAGAAACGTACACAGCATAATCATAACGTGCAACGATATAAACGTAGAAAAGGCAAATTATGGATGATCTGCAACGGTCATCAGTTCAATTAGGTTTACGCCTCGCACATGATGTAAAAAAACATATTTACTTTAAGCAGAAAAAGGGAAACGCAATCTTTGTTAGCCTAGTATATGTACGTGTAAAAATTATAACAGAAAAAAATTTAAAAATTTAAAAATTACTCTTTTTTGGAGCAAACCCCGGATCTTTGGGGTTCTACCCCGCGCGTTTTTTTTTTGCCGAGGGAGACCCAACGTCAAAAAAATTACTCGGACTCAATTGCGAAAGGGCCCCCTTTTAAAAATGGAAATTTAAAATAGTTTTCCAGTTTGGATTTCGTTCTGGTTTAATTTACAGGGACTGTCAATACGAAATATTTTAAAAATATTGCATTAAAATTGTCCCCAAGGGGAAATAAAAACCCCGGCCGGTCTCTCGCTGCCCGGGCGATCGGGGCGGTCCCTCTTACCAAATGAGCATGGAGAGGGCCGTCATGAATTCGGTTTTATTTGGTAGTTATTTTTTTATTATTGGGGTTTTTGGTTAGTTAAGGTGTCGATATAACAAAAAAAAATGGTAAACCCTTTGGGGACCCATACCCCCCAAAAAAAATCAGAACGAAAAAAGGTAATTCACGTGAAAAAAATCAAACCCGTTTCATTGTACAAACTGTATTCGCAGGGGCATATCCTTTTTTACACATAAAAGGGGGAATATAAATCAAAGGTTTGTTTGTCCCTTTTCCAAGAACAAACGTGGTAACGAAATAAATTAGCCCCACAGCTGTCCCCCCCCCCCCAGCAGCAAGCATTTTTCTTGCAATAGAAAGGGAATTTTTTCCAAAAGGCCATGCACGTGTGTAAAGCGGGCTCCGACAAGGGTATGCATGACAAGTTCTTTTTTTTACGTGTTACCCAAATCACGCATCATGTTATTTGTAATATTGTTTTTTTGCCTTTCAAGTCCCAAACCAACATACGGATGACATAAATAGCGGGATCGACGACAATTCTGTAGTTTTTGCCACGTCATCGTCATTAAAAAAATTTATTAAGATTCTTTTTTAAACTTAAATGATAATTTTGTCTTTAAAAACTTGCTTTATCCTAGTTATTATTTTGCTTTGACTGTTTTTGTTATTATTTTTTGGGTGTTAAATGCCCCGAGTTCCCTGAGGGCGGAAAAAGGTTCTTTAAATTTCCCCCGCCGCAAAGTTTTTAAAGGGGTTATAGTTACTACAAAAAAATCTTCGGACTTTTAAAACGAAAATAAATTATTTTTGCAGAAAAGAAAGTAGAAAACAATAAAAGAGATATATACCGTCTGGAAAAACAGACAGAAAGGGAAAAAATAGGGAAAACCCAAATGGGGTTTACCAGGTGTTTAAAAATAAAAATATATTATACTGCGAATGCTGTTTCCCGCATTTCAGCGGGAATTTCCCAAAGTCCACAATTTTTCATTCTGCAAAAAATTTGGGGAAAAATTTTATTAACAAAAAAATTAACTTTTTTATATTTTATAAAAACATGATACCTACAAAGGAAAAATTAGGGAAAAATAAAACTTTTTTGAACTTTCAAATTTACTAAAAAAAATTTTACCCTTTTTAAAATTTAAAATACCCCAAATTTTCACAAAGTTTTTTAAAATGTCGTGATTTGTGTCCCCGGGTTGGGTATTGGAACATTAATTATTGTAGTTGTTAGTTTTAATTTTTGTCAGTTGTTTTTCACCCCATAGTATTTTGATGTGGGCCCTACCATTTTTTGTTTTGGGGACTAGAAAATAGAAAATAGTGAAAGGGAAAAAAGAACACTAGTGGTGTACCATAAATGTCCAATGGGGGGGGGGGGTTGTCAAAAAAGCCCAAAAAAGGGGCCCGGGGGCTGGTGCGAAGCCCCCGCCGGGCCCGGGGGCCTTTTTCGAATTTTTTTCGTATTTGACATTTCAACGCCTCTAAACCGTTGTAGAGTTTAATAAATACCTTTAAAATGCTATGCAAATCATAAAATTTCTTATTGGAAGTCTGACTTTTTAAGTAATTGATTTCCTATGTAAATATCATAGGTTTCTCCCTCCTTTATTTCCCTTTATCGATTTTACACTCGTTTTTTTTTTTTTTTGGGGCCATGGGGGGGGGGGTTTAACCCCCTAACCCATAACCCCCCCTTTGCCCCCTTTGGGTACGGGCCAAATGGGAAAAAAACTACTACTAACCTACTACAAAAACAAACAAAGTTTTTAAAAAAAATCCCTTTAAAGGTTGGGCGCGCCCTTTTTCCAAATAAAAAAACAATCTGTTTAACTTAAAAAAGAGCAATCACAATTTTTTATTCAGGGGTTTAAACACAATAGTTTGATATTATAAAATGTTTATACATTTTTTTGAAAAGGGCAAATGAATTTTAGCTGATTTTTGGGGGAAGGGGGAGGTAAAAAAGATCACTTTGGGTTAATTTTTTACCGTTTTGTAAACAGTAAAAAAAGTATACATTTAAATTGATACCTAATTTTATTTTTTAAGAAGCTTGGGCTCAAATTTTTGGGTCTTGAGGGGGGGGGTTGTTTTTCATGGGCCCCAAAAATTTATTTGTTTGAGTACCAAAATAATTTCTGGGGGAAAAAAATTGGTAAAAAGGGAAAATAGTAAGCAATCAACAATCCGACCCAAATTTTAATTGGGCCCGCGATTTTGGCCGAACGGGGTTTAACTTCAAAATCAAAATAATACTAACACTCTGAAACTAAAATGTTTTTTCTTTGACCTTTTATTTAATTTTTACAACACATCGCCCCTTCCCCCCCCCACAACAAACGCATGGGAATGTTGGTCTTTTTCCCCCCGAAAGTGAACAGCACACACTTGGGGGTAAGGGGAGGGGAAAAAGCGTGGACACACTCACTCCCCATAGGGGCCCCCCGCTTCTGTCACATTTGGGGTTGGGTAAAAGTGAGACATTATCTCTATCATTTAAAACCCTTTCATTCAGAGTCTCAAAAATCAAAAATTAAAATTAGAGAAACGTTCTCGAAAAAATAAAGGTGCGGTGGCATCCAAACAACGCGACTATATAAACCTATATATTAAAAAACCCCCAAATTTGTAGTAAAAAAAATTTTTTCAATTGTATTCTCACAAGTTTTTCTGTATTGGCTTTTAATATTTTGTAAAAGTATGAACTCGTTTGGGCGTGGTTAGAGGCTCTGCTTCCAAAGCAGAAGGTTTCCCGGGTTCGATTTTCCGCCTTTTAGGCAGAAATTTTTTTAGGGTTCTAATGTGGTTCGAGCCCTCAGTTCTTAGGAATGTGTAAACGGGGAAATTTTGGGGTTTGGGGGGTTTTCCTATCAACGAGGGACAAAAAAAATTTTATGGGGTTTTAACCCGGTAAAGAAAGCCCGATAAGATGTGCTTTGTGCTGCGTGGGCTGTGAAGTTTCCTAAACTGTTGTTTTACACACTACTTCCCAAAAATCGTGGCGTAAATTTCGGAGGGCGAATTTTTCAGAGGGGGGCGAGGGGGAGCGGGAACTTTTATTGAAATTTAATTTTTTTCTTAGATATTATATAAAAAGTTTATAATTTTTTTTTATTTTTCAATTTTTTCAAATTTTTTAAGGGGTTTTTTAAAAAAAAAATTGGCAAAATACTCCTATCCCCCTTAAAAATCGGGAAAATTTTTCCCGGGCCCGTGCGGGTTTGCCCGTATCAAACCGGGGGGCCCCCCCCCCTTTAGAACCCCCCATTGTTCCCAAACCCTGCTCGTTACCCCGGAAGGAGGATTTCCCATAAAAATTTTTTTTTGGGTGATACCACTGACTATCCCCTGTTTCCAGTGTACCCTACATAAACCCTTTTAATAGTTGTGCTGACCAATTTGATTTTTTGGAGGATACAACCCAAAGTTCGCTCGCAAAAATAAGGGCAAGTTTCCCAATGTATGTAATATACTGACAAGTGTTTTTCAATGGCTTGACTGATTTGGGAGGTTTTTCGGGTTCTTTAATCCCTCACAAACCGTCCTATTATTATTACTGTAGTACTGATTATTAGTATTTTCGGGATGGGTAGCATATAAAAATGCAGTGATAGCCCAAAAATATAAAAAATTTTGTCCTGAAGGGGGGTCTTACCCGGGGCTAGGTTTTTTAGCAGTTGAGTGGGGGGTATCCTGTGACCCGATTTTTCTGGGGCTAGAACCCAAAATTTGCGGGCACATTTTTTTTTTTTTTTACAAAAATTTTTATGTTGATGGGGGGGTTTGCCTGTTTTTAGAATAAAATAACATTATACTTATTTTTAAAAAGTTTGGGAATGTTTTTATTTGCAATCCCTCATTTTCCCTAGAATAATGATCATTGCATATAGACAAAATAAACATTAAATTTAATTATTTTTGGTTTTTTCCCCTCATTATGTGAGGGGGTTTTTTAACACTCAAAACAAAAAAATTATGTGAATGTAAAACACTTTATTTTAATTGGGCGGACGACACGTCCCTTTTACGCCAGCCTTTGTGAATGGGTTTTTTGATTTTCAGTGCGACCCTTTGGGGAAGTGTGAAACGCATCTCGTTCCTCTCAAAACCTTTTTTGCAGAAAAAACAGATTCCCCCTGCCTGTCTAAATATACGGCTCGCTATTGGGGGGGACAAATTAAAAAATTTTGAGCGGAACTTTTGAGGGCCCCCTCCAAACACGTCTCTCCCGCAATCCCCTCACCCATGTCCGTTTCATCTCCAAGATTATGCTTAACGCCTCTGACACCTTAAAGTTCGCTTTAGAAAAAAATACCCTTTCTTACCAATGTTACCACTATGAATGTTAACAACTGTGAAAAATTACAGAATTATAGTTTGCCCTGCCAACTTACAGAAAATTAATTACTGACAAAAATCGTGTTTTGCAGAGCTTTACTAAATTGGATTTGATTTGAGGAGCATAAAAGACGGATGCAGAACATATCGAGTTGAACTCGAGTTCATGTATTGACCTTTCTTACACATATTTTGGAATATTTGTAGCTTTAACAATACTTTGGCGTTGGCGATATGATATGTTTTCATTGTTTTGGAATTGCCCGCGTCCACGAGCATAGCGATATCGGGAACTCAGCAGTGGAGCAGCTAGACAAGTGTCGACTTGATGAGTCAGAGCTGCATGCATGCATGCATACTGCAGCTGCAAAAGTAATTGTGATACTTGTATTGTTTTTAATAAACTAGTAAACACTCAAGGTACTATTTATGATGTTTTATTTAGTTATTAAACAATGACAATTTAGAATTACAAAGATACATCTGAGGCCATGTTTTGAGAGAGAGAGAGAGATATCTCAAGGTTGGTACACACAGCAACTTTTGTAGTGATACAAGGCTAGTACAAATGTTAGTAGTTGCTGTTGTTGTAGGATTAATTATACAATGAATAAATCTAATACATCTTTCTTTCTTTAAGAGAAATTAACACAAATCAGAAAAGTAAGATTATATACGTATTATATATGATTAATCATAGTTTACAAATTTAACCGATCTTGATTTTATTAAACGGCCAAATCTTGATCTGATGATTTCTCTGGGACACCTCGGGAGGATGGATACTTTCCTTCCGGGCTGCCCCTGGATCTGGATTCGGTATCGGCAGGGAAATCTCCTGTCGACATTCTGGCTCTGGTACTGTTTTGGAACCTGTGTTAACTCAACATCAAGAGGGAATGTTAGGAAGGGACATGTCTTGGATTCCTGTAGGTATTAGGTGGTATCGATTTCTTCTTAATGTTTCGGACCATTCGATTCCACGAAGTATGACCTTGGTTGAGATGCTCGGCCAACTACTTTTCCATATCTTTTTAAATCTACAATCCAAACTTCATCATTATCATTAAGTTGAGGAAGTTCTTTAGCCCGATGTCTATCATCGTAGTTTCTCTTCTGATTTTCTTTCATTTCGTGATCTTGTTCTTTAAACAGCTTCAAATCAAGCCACTTTGGAGTAAGTTTTGAATCCAACATAGGAAGCGTTGTCCTAAGCTTACGTCCCATTAGGAGTTCGGCTGGACTATAGCCACTTTCGAGTGCTGTTGATCGATATACTAGTAGTGCTTTTAGGATCTTCTTGCTTTGACTTCTTTAAGATATTCTTGACTACCTTCACACCACTTTCAGCCATCCGTTACTTTTGGATAATGAGGACTGCTTGTTGTTAATTTAAAACCCGTACTCTTGACCAAATTGCCTGAATTCTTGACAGTCGAACTGAGAAACCGTTGTCTGCTCGTACCTCTTTTGGTATTCCAAATCTTGAAAATACTGCTTTCATTTTTCCGATTATGTGTTGTGATGACATTTTGTCTAGCTTGACAACTTCTGGAAAACCACTAAATAATCTTCTATAACTAAGTAGTTAAACCTTCTAGTGGTGAATATGTCTGTTGCCACTGTTATCCATGGTCCATCTGGAAAGAGTTGATTGCATTAATGGTTCTACCTGGTTATTACGATTTTCAATGCATGTTTTACATTTGGAAATGAGTTCTTTCAAGTCTTCATTTACAGTAGGCCACCACGCTGCATCGTGTGCTCTTCTTCTACATTTGGTTATACCCAAATTGACCTTCATGTAAACATTTTAACATTTCGTGTTTCATTTATACGGAATAACTACTCTGTCACCTTTCATGATTACCCTTTATTTACTGTTAACTTGTTTCGTACTTATAATACTGATAATACGCAGGATTATTACGAATATTATGAGGCCACTCATCTTGAATAAACATTGTCACTTGTGTTAGAACATGTCTTCTTTCTGACACTGGTTTTATACTCTCCCATCAATGATCACTCATTGGAAGTTGCCAGTATTACTTGATCGACATAAGATTCTATTGAATCTTGTAGCAGAATGTCAGGTTCGTTCGCCACAATATTCCTAGTATCTCTGGAGAGAGTGTCTGGAAAACAATAACTCTTTTCCAGGGATATATTTGATTTCATAGGAGAATCTCATTAGCGCATGCGCATTCTTTGTAGTCTCGGTGAAAGTTCACTCAATGGTTTGTTTCCAAGAATGGCTATCAAAGGTTTATGATCAGTTATCACTAACACCTTTAATCCAATGATATAGTTTTGAAATCTCTCACATGCATAGGTTACTCCGAGAGCTTCTTTTTCTATAGTCGCATACCGTTGTTTAACTTGACTTAAGCTGCGTGATGCATACATAACTGGACGCCATGTCATGTCGTTTTGTTGTTGTTCGAGCATCGCTCCTAATCCATATGCTGATGCATCCGAGGAAACTCTTGTCTCTCGATTAGGATTATATATAGCTAAGGTTGGAGCGGAGGATAAATTTCAATAAACTTTATTGAAAGCTTTCTCCTGATATGTTCCCCATGACCATTCAACGTTTTTACTCAACAGGTCACGAAGAGGTTTTGTTACCTCAGCTGCATTTGGTAGAAATTTCATAAGAAAATTTACCATTCCTAGGAGTCTTCGTAACTCGGTGATATTGCTTGGTTTCTTTATGTTCTTGATAGCTTCAACCTTTCTTTGGTCTGGTTTTACACCATCTGTACCAATCACATATCCTAGGAATTTTACTGACTTTACATTGAACTGACATTTGCTTTTGTTCAACGTAATTTTTGCATCGCTTAATCTCTTAAGCACTTTATCCAGTCGCTCGTCATGTTCAGCTTGTGTTTTCCCAGTTACAACAATATCATCCATGTGATTAATTACTCCTTCTAGTCCTTCTAGGACTTGGGATATTTTCTTTGATAGTACTCTGGCCGGAGCTTATTCCAAATGGCAATCTATTAAAGTAATATCGGCCTGTCGGAGTAATAAAGGTGGTTAGTTTTGCTGATTCTTATCTAGTGGTACTTGCCAGTAACCGGAACTTGCATCTTACTTCGATATAAAGTTTGCGTCTTGGATGTTGGCTATAGTTTCTTCAACTGAGGGTAGTTGGTGTCTTTCTCTTCGAACATGCTTGTTTAGTTCTGTGAAATCAACACACAATCTAAGTCTTTTGTCTGGTTTTGGAACTACGACCAACGGTGAGCACCAATCAGTAGGCTCCTCTATTCGAGTTATTACACCTTCTTTTTCCATTCTTTCCAGTTCCTTCTTCACTGGTTCTCTGAGCGGTAGAGCTATTCGTCTAGGTACTGTAACTGCATATGGTGTTGCATTATCTTTAAGCGATATTTTGAACTCAGTATCCATTTTACCTAGACCACTAAACAATTTAGGATATTTCTGTTCTGGACTAGCCCTATTTGGATTGGATAGGCTTGATTCTCCTTAGTTTTTATACTATCAACAAAGTTTAACATATTCAATGCTGTTATGGCAGGCATTCCTAGTAACGCTTCTTTCACTTCTTTTGCAACATAGATGTCCTGCATCACTGTAACTTTTTTCCATTTTAAAGGAACAGTTATTTTTCCAATCACCTTTATTGGCTGATGGCCTGGACCAAATAGTTTCTTCGAAGTATAAATTAGATTAAGACCTTCGTTCTCACTTTCGCATTTTGGCGTAGCCTATGCTTTGAACGTAGCTTCCGGAATAACGGTAACATCCGCCCCCGTGTCAATCTTGAAAACTAATTTTGTGCTTATTTATTAAGAAGTTAACATGCCAGGCTTTGTTTTTGTCTTGCGAGTCTATTGCTCCGCAGTAAGCATCATCTTCAGACGTTTTCTCTACTTTGACTTCGTTGACGTTTTTAGATCTGCATACTTTTTCCCAGTGCCCCTTACGTTTACATTTTATTACACGCGCTATCTTTAGCTGGACATGATTTGTATTTATGGCCTGGTTCATAACCACATCTACCACACTGTGGAATTAGGCTTTTTGTCCTGTTCACCCGATGGTTTCGAATAAGTCTGTGATTTATTCTTGTATTGAGGTTTCGATTTTCGAATAGCGTCAACATTCTGACCAACGTCTTCGTTACGCACAATAGCCTGTTGGTGTATCGACTCTTTTTGTTTCACTCGGTCAATCACCTTATCAAGAGTTAGACTAGGATCCATTTGTAGTTGCTCACTTAACTTTCCGTCAAGCATACCTACTACTATCCTATCTCTAATAAAACTCTTCTATTAGTTCTTTAAAACCGCAATTTTCTGCAATGCTGTATAAGTCATTTATGAAAAACGCTTATTGGCTCTCCTTGCCTCTGGCATCGTTTGTAAAATCGAGCTCGCTCATATATGATATTCTTACGAGGCTCAAATCTTTCCTTGAACTTTTGGAACACTACATCATATGTGTTCAGTTCATCGGTAGTTAGGCGAAATGATTTCAATATTTCCCCAGCCATGGATCCCAAAGTATAGATAAATAGGTCTACCTGTACCTTCTGTGGTTTTAGATTTATCTCTGCACAACTTCCTAAACCTCTCCCATCTGTCACACATTGTTCCCACTCTTTTGGTGTGGGGAAATCAAATTGGCCTGAGGTTGGATATTAAAAGAAGATGTTGCGCCTTGGCCTATTATAGGTTGTTGACCTGTTACAGGACTTAGGCCCTCACTATTTTCGTCTTGAGACATCATTTTCCGATATGCCAGCCTAGGTTCTAACCTAACTTTTATCTAGCTACCATGTGGCTTTGATTAATATCTTTTACTTACGTTTTTTTTTATGTTTTTGGTTGTGCCTCTTTTTCATCCACCACTTCTGAACACCATGTATTGTTTTTAATAAACTTGTAAACACTCAAGGTACTATTTATTTATTATTATTTTTATTTTATTAAACAATGACAATTTAGAATTACAAAGATACATCTGAGGTCATGTTTTGAGAGAGAGAGATATCTCAAGGTTGGTACACACAGCAACTTTTGTAGTGATACAAGGCTAGTACAAATGTTAGTAGTTGCTGTTGTTGTAGGATAATTATACAATGAATAAATCCAATACAATACTCACTCGTCCATCAACGACTTGGCGTTTCCTAGTATTTTGATGTTATGTAGGCCTAGCTTAAGTAATGATTAAATGAGTAGGTCTATCAATTGTCTAGTGTTGAAGTAAAGTATGGTCTTTCCCACTAAGCCGTGCACTACTAGGGCCCGCGGAAAAAAAAAACAGTCTAGTAAGCCAACCCATTAGTTAGGGCCTAGGTACCTAAACAGTAAATACATACAAGGCAACGGTTATAGACCTAATGCTTTTAGAAAAATACTTTTAATATTCTTTTGGGGGGTAGGGCTATAAATACTAGGCCTAGGCCTAAGCTACACTACCTGTGTTGGGCCGATGCTAGGCTACGCGTCGCCCTTGGCTAGGCCTGGTTTCCTCAAATTGAACACATATCACAAGAATTTCCCTGTTTTATCAATGTAGTACTAGATCTGGCTAGCCTCGGCTGCATATTGAAGCTCGGCCTGGGCTTCCCCCCCCCCTTAGCCTCCAAAGAGAAATTGCATAGACTAGGCCTGGCCCTAGGCTAGGCTAGAACGAAGTGTATAATAGTATTCTTGCCCTAGGGCCCAGTTCAATTTTTAATGCAAATAGAATTGTGTTGATTAAAATAAAATAACAATAAAACACGACAAAGAGTTTTAATGAGCGAGCGTTAGCGAGCGTCTCCACTTGACTCTATGGCTCGAATGTCTGTTTTTGTTGTTTTTTTTTTTTTTTTGTTACTGCTTCGGTATAGGTCGCACGTTTCTCTGATCGACCTGAAATTTTTCACACATGTACATACCACCTAGGCGGGTTGCTGTTATAGTTTTTGAACAAAATCGATCGTTGGTTATAAAAAAAAAATGTACTGATCGTTATGAAATTTTGCAGGGTCAATAAGTACAACATTCTCTCCTATTTCCAAATTTTATTGGTAATCATAATTCGAAAAATGATGTTAAAAAATGAAGGAGGCAGTGAAGATACAAAGATACACTTTAGAAGGCATGACGTGAACCGTGAAACCGTGAATCTCCGGAGAGTATAGAACCACAACAACGAGTTTCAGTGTCAGTGTTAATTTCCGCAAGTCACTCGCCTCATCGGAGCTGGCGTCGCCCACTAAACCACCCGGGGTTACTACTCGGTTACAAGCCAAAGCTATCAGTGGCAGCGAGCATTCGTCGCCAGAACAACCGCACATCGAGCGTCCTGCGGACCAAATACCGGATTCCGAAGCATCACAATCCAGTGTTATTTCAGCATACGTGCCATCACCAGTACGAACCTTCACTGAGGCCGCGTCGTCACTCCCTCCAATCTCTGATTTGCTCGCGGCGACTCGCCAACTCAGTTTCGGTTCGTCCACATCCACCGTTACATCGCCAGGATCCACCGTTACTGGACCGGCAGGGGGGTCAAAAAAAGCCGTAGCTTTACGCTTTGGCCTAGAAGAAATTACTCTTGCTCCAACACCGGGAGTAATAACTCGTGCTCAGGGGAAGCGTAAACGCGACCTCACTAACTACGCTAGTGGACGCCACTTCGCTTAGCACGCTTAGCTCTGACAACTCACCCTTCGCCTCACCACAGTCGTCGCGCTCGGCGTCGCCCGAGCCTACACCACAAACATCTCCGGAACCAGTTCCAGCTCCGCAACCGGGACGAACACCCGATCCAGACTTATGAATGTGCAACAATGCTTAGGTTTTATAATCAGCTTTATTGATAAGTGCACATGAAGATACAAACAGTATTTGACAGTAATTACTTGAACACAATCACGAAGTTGTCGGCCATACTGACTGGGCCTAAAACGTCACGTGTTTGCGCCGCTCTAGTGGCAGACGACCGTATTAGCGTGCGCGCCTAATACAAGCATGTGACATGCCCCCCCTTTTTTTTTTTTTTTTTTAGTTTACTAGATTACATTTATTTAAGTAAAATATACGTGAGCTGAAGGCTCTAATCAAATTATTTGTTTAAACATAGTACAACCTGGTATGATTTAAATGAATTATAATTTGTATCTTGGGGGTTAGATTTATTATTCTTCCTCCCCGGGTGATCCGGACCGCCTTGGCTGGGGAAGATGGCGGAGTCGCTCTGCCATCTGTATTCGGATCCATGGCCGAATTGGACTCGGTGCCGTCTGGTAGGCGGGGCCGTTCATAGTCCCGGTTGTACCAGGACTTGTTGGTACCGCTCTTGGTTGGGGGAGTGACGAGGTGTAGGGATGGATTTTTTGAGTTGGGGTTGGATCTGTTTTGCTTTTGGGAATTACTGGTGAGGAGGGTTGAATGATAGGTATTGTCGTAAGTGGGACCGATTGCGTCGTACCGTTGAAACCTTCTGAAGTTAGGATTTTGTAGGATCGTGGGGGTGGTATCAAGTTCAATAACAGTTCCAGGGACCCATGATTGTTTAGATTTCTCCACTAGGACTGGTTGTTCAGGTAATAATGGAGAGAGTGGTTTAGAATGTTGATCATGAATGATTTTCTGCTTTTTTTGTATATTTCCATTGTTTTACAAGCAATAGTTGTTGGGAATAATGGTTTGCGCAAATTTGTTTGAAACGGGAACGAATGTTCTCAACCGCCCTACCCATTAACATCTGCGCAGGGGATGGTAGATTCTGCTTCGGTGTGGAGTTGTATATCATTATTGCCATGTCCGGGTCTCGTCCTGATCTTACGGCCTTGATGATTAAACCTTTTATTGTACGTACGGATCTCTCTACCATGCCATTACTTTGGGTATAGCGGACTAGATGTTATGTGGTTAATGTCCCATTTTTCACAAAAATTTGACAGCAAATGAGAGTCAAATGGTGGTCCGTTGTCTGACATCATTGTAGAGGGGATTCCATGAGTCTGAAAATTTGTTTCAGGTTTTGTATAACCATTGTGATGTTGTTGTTGTCATTTCTCGTACTTCGACAAATTTGAGTGATAGTCAGTCACGAGCATGTACGTCTTGTTTTCCGCTTTCAGGAAATCCACTCCGATCTTGTCCCAGGGGAGTTTAGGAATGTCGTGAGGCAACAGAGGTTCCTTGTATTTGCTCTTGAGTAACTTTGACACGTTGGACATGCTAAAATCATGGTCTTATATCGCATTCATGCCTGGCCAATAGATTGCTTCCTGTGTTTTGCTTGCAGGATCCTACCCTTGATGGGCAATGTGGATTGCTGTTAAGGTTTCTTGTCGTTGTGACTTGGGATAATAAGTCGGTTTCCTTTGAAGAACAGGCCATCTTTTCATGAATTCCTCTTTATGCTGCCAGTAGGGTTTCTGGGCCCGTGAGATACCTGTTTGCCCTGTTTTCCTGTGGGGCCAGCCCTCTCTGATATAGCATTTCACCTTTGTAATTCTTCATCGTCTTGGGATGCTAGCTGAGTTTATCAGTTTAGGTTTTGACTGCTAACAATCAGTGGTTGCATTTCCTTCCCTGACAGTTGTTTTTAACCAAGTTGCCTAAAGTCTTTCCAG
>JAMZAV010013586.1:0-16170 GCA_024449915.1 Sweltsa coloradensis | reverse complement strand
AAAATTTTGGAAAGCTATTTTTGAAAATATAAACAATCACTTGCTACGATATGACTCGGTAGCCGAGTGGCTAAGGCGAGCGGCTAGTAAAGTCGACGTCGATGGTTCGAGCCCGACCACAACTGCAGACTTTTTTTCTGGGGAAAAATTAAATAAGAAATAAATACAAATGAAAAAATAATATATTGGTGAAATTCCCCAAGTACCAAAAATGGTTACTAGAGCGGTGGACGAGAGGTGTGCGCTAAGAAGGGGCGCGACATTTGATGAATTCGAAAATGGCGACGAAGACATGGACAAGATGGCGGACAAGATGACGACCAACCAAAAATGGCGGAGAAGATGGGGGGAAAGCTAAAATGGCGGCAAAAACTAAAATGTCGACCAATGATGGTAAAGCAAAAATGGCGACGAGAACACAAACAAGATGGCGGCTAAGTTTGGGCGATCGACTTTAAGGTCAGTTTTCCCCTTTTGGGTTTAAAGTTTCAAGCAAATCCCTAGTTGGGCGCTACGGGTTTCAAAACTACGCGGGCGTTTGAATGTGGTTTGGTTGAAAGTCCCCGAAAAGGGTAGGCACTTCTCAGACGTCTGTGAATGGAAGGCTGATCTCTTATGGGGTTGCGGGGTGGGGGGGCGAGGGGCGAGCGGTTTAGAGCAAAAGGGTCTTCTTCTCTAGGTATTGAAGTATTGACATAATAGAATAACAGATTCTGGAAGAAGGGTCCGGCCATTATAAATATCTCTTTGTGTGCAAAACTTTACAACAGACCAATTTAGTTTACAACCGTTATCATCCACACTGCTACCTTCATCAAATCTGTCAATCTAACAATCGCAACAAATTTAAATAATTATTGAAAAAAAAAAAAAAGTCAAGATGGCGGATAGTGATAAAAGTGGTGAACCAGTGAGGGAGGATTTAAATACTCAAAAAGAGGAATCAAAATGCTGGAGGTGTGAGAAAATAGTTCGATCTGGAATCCAGTGTACTTTATAAAACCCACCGGGGCCCCATTTAAATGTGCGGGGAGTCAGTGGAAAAGAGTACAGAGGAAAGAAGAAAGTGAATGGTGGTGGGGGTGCAAAAGTGAGGTTAGGGGGTCGGAGAAACAAGGCAGGAATGCAAATAAAAACCCAAAGGGAAACCTGATAGTGAAAGAGCCCTAGTCCTCCATCAACATCAAGCAGACCTCTGGACCCAGACTTGGGTGAGAGCATAATCATTAACACATTGACAAGCCTAAGCCTAGGCCTAGGCTTAGGGATACACAAAGGCTTAGGCAAGAAGACAGTAGGCCCTACAAACAGGTATCAAAAGACCCAAAAGAAGAGAAGGAACCACAGTAAAATGTGCCAGTGTAGTGGGAAGAATTTAAAAGGGTGGCTTTAAAAACAATAAGCAGGATGATCAAAAATATTGAGGAACTGAGTGTGAAGGTTAGAAGTTTGGAAAAGCAGATAGGCCTAGACAGGCCTAGAGAAGAAGCAAAGGTAGGCCTAGGCGTTTTAGACCAAGTGTACATCACATGAAAGGGGTCATGAAGAATGTACAACAGAGGTGGTGAACATTCAGTTGGACCTGGAAAAGTCATATTCCAGGTTGGAACAAGAGATAGGAAAAACGCAAATGAGGTTGGTGAGTGTTGGAGAAAAACTGGAGGAGGAACAGGATGGAAGGAAAATGTTAGAAAATAGAGTTAACAATATGTGGGAAGAGATACAGCAAAGAATAATAGTACACCAAGCAGCTCCCAAATGTCAACCGGTTAACTGTATTAAACCACATCCCCCCCCTACTGAATACCTAGCACTGGGCCTAGGCAACAATCGAGTCCTAAAAACCCAGCCCCATCGTAGAAACAAAAGCGTCAAGAGAGAGAGCTTTTGAGAATAGGGAAAAATGGCAGGAGGAAAAAACGGGACAAAAATCGAAACAAGGGATAAACAAAAGGAAGTAGGACTAAAAAGACTGACTGAAAGAAATAATGTAGGCATAGGCCTAACAAGACTGCCAGAGAGCCTAGGCCTAGGAAGCAGGTTAGATGTCCTAGGACTAGAGCCAACGGCGGGGACAGATGACAGCAACGGGAAAAGAGGCCTTATAAAGGCGATACTCGTTGGCGATATCCGAGGAGGAATAACTGGGGAATTCTGTAAAGAAACGGGATACCGGGGCTAGGACATATCCTGGAATAAAAATTGAAGAGTTACGCCGAAAAATTGAAAATTACAAGGAAGAGGACATGGTGCCCGAAACAGTCACAATACATGTAGGAAATCGTGACAGCTGGAACCGAGAAAGTAAAATGGCTATCATAGAAGAGATAAGAGGGCTGCTAAGGGTAGTAAAGGTAAAATACCCAACCGCAAGTGTAAATATGTGTGCAATAACCACCAGCGCTGGCCAGTATGTAAATAGGGAAATCGAACAAGTGTGCGAAAACGAAAGGGTGAGTTTTATTGACATAGGAAGAGTAGGCCTAGGCAGACAGAGGTGTCAAAGTAAAGGGGAAAGGGAAGAAGAAGCGGGAGAAAAACTAAGAAGTTTAGAATAAACCAGAAGCCTACAGACATTTACAATATGTCGTGTGGGGTGACGACAACAAAAAAAACTAGGCCTACACCGAAGGATTTTACCCAACCCGGGTGTGGATCCGGAGTTTTTTAGCAGCAGTCAAAGAAAAGAAGAAAGAAAAGAAGAAGGAACTAAAAAGAATGGAAAGAAGATGTGAAATAAGCATAGCTACACTTAACATTGTTACACTTAATGGAAAATGGAGGAGGTGATAGTTAAAATGCAAATTTGGGAAAGGGTGGACATTCTTGGGCTTAGTGAAACAAAGTGGAAAGGAGTGGGATCAAAGGAGCTTAGAGACGGGTAAAAAAATATGGTGGTCAGGTGGAAACAGGGCAAAAATGGTGTTGGGAATTGTTGTGAGTCCAAGATTAAAGAAGACATTATTAAAATAAAAAATAGCAGTGACAGAATGATAAAGATGGAAGTTCTGATAGGAAAGAGGCAGCCCAATATAATCCAAGTGTATGCTCCTCAGGTAGGGGGGACCCTGGACAAGAAGGCATCCTTTATGGACTCGATAGAAAGGGAAATAACCTCCGAGAGAGTAATTATCAGGGGAGATATGAATGCCAAAGTAGGGGAAAACCAAAAGGATATGATGGCGTATTGGGGGCCCCACGGGTATGGGAGACGAGACAAGGAGAGAAAATGCTGTTGGAGATCTGCAGCCAAAATTCTCTAGTCATAGCAAATAGTATTTTTAAGAAGAAAGTGAAGCACAAATCACGATATGGTGGATGGGGAAGACTGAGAGTGTGATAGACTATATTGTAGTCAGCAAAGAAATGATGCCGGTAGTTAGGGACGTGAAGGTTATTCCCAGCATTGCTTTGGACGGAGATCACAGACTACTGGTAGCAACAATAAAAGCTCAAAAACCGGGGAAAAATACAAAACTAAGCAGGACCAAGAAGCTGAAGATATGGCAACTACAAGAAGAAGAACTATGAGAGCTGTTTAGAAAGAATACAAGAAAAAAATACCTCAAGGAGAAACCTGAAAGATGTAGAAAAGAATGGTGTGCTCTAAGAAAAACACACTATAGTCCGTGGAACAAGCGTAAAAACATTTCAAATCAGGAAACCAGCACCAAAATTTAGGAAGCAGGTAAAAGACGTGTTTTAGAATGTTATTTTCACGGGGGACCTGTCATGGCGTCCACAAGATGGCCGCCAAAATAATTCTTAAAATTGCTGTAACTGAAGAAGTAATCATCAGATTTGGATAAACTAGGTTTTGTTTTATTCGGTTTTTAATGCTCTACAAAAATGTCACCAGAAATTTTACCGTTAATACAATAGTTTTAAAATTTTATTTATAATTATTACAATGTATTTTAATTAAAGTACTTTTTGGTTTATGTATAATTTTATACGTAGAATTCGCAAAAATTTCATAAAATTTTCAGCTATACTAAAATAACGCCAATAAATCCAAAATTTAAAGTCCCGAAACGATATTCTTGTAACTTTTGATTAATTAAATAATTAAATTAAGCATTAATTAAATCCCAATTAAAAGTTTCTTATTCACTTACCAAGGTCACGTAGTGTATCACACAAGAACAATATGACCACAATAAACCAAAAAAATATTACTTCCAAAAATTAATTCCAATCACTTTCCTATTAATTCAATTAATTCAATTAATTAAAAATAATGACAATAATCTCAATTAATTTTGTAAAAATTAACAATTGGTCGAAATTGGAATCATTTTAAAGCTTGTTTTAAGGCGATAATGTAATGAAAAAAGTAATTAAAGAAATTAATTAATCACCGAATTAATTACATTTTAGTTAAATTATCCCACTTTTGACATGTGGGATTGTTATGTATACCTAAAACTCGATCGATCGTCATAAAAATATACTACTTTACTGACATAATGCCAATGAAACCGAATTGTCCCTGTCCCAAAACCAAAATTCCTATAATTACTGATTAAATTAGAAATTAAGTGAAGAAATACTTATATCTCAATAATTGTTTTTTGTCACTCAATTAACACATACAAAATGCCAACAGAAGTTTTAAATATAAACAATGCGAGTATAATTTTAAAAAATTTTTAGTCCCAAAATTAAGTTCATGCTACTTTCCCGTTATTGAATATAATGAATGAATTAAATTAGTTGATATAATGACCATGTTGTTGTTAAATTAACACAGCACACTGGGAACCATTTTTCATGCTTATTTTACAGGGAAAAAAATTTTGTGGGAATTCCCAAAAAACATAAAAGTAGCAAGAACTTAATTTTGGGACTATTAATTTTTAAAATTATACTTGCATTGTTTATATTTGATACTTCTGTTTGGGATTTTGTATGTGTTAATTGAGTGACAATAACAATTATTGAGATATACGTAATTCTTCATTTAATTTCTTAATTAATCGGTAAGTTATAGGAATTTTGTTTCGAGACATGACAATTCGGATTTATTGGCATTATGTCAGTAAAGAAGTATATTTTTATGACGATCGATCGAGTTTTAGGTAAACATAACAATAAATATGTCAAAAGTGGGATAATTTAACTAAAATGTAATTAATTCGGTGATTAATTAAATTTTTATTTAAATTACTTTTTTCATTACATTTCTTCTCCTTAAAACTAGCTTTAAAATGATTCCCTGTCGACCACATTGTGTTAATTTACAAAATTAATTGAGATTATTGTCATTATTTTAAATTAATTGAATTAATTGAAAATAATAGGAAAGTGATTAGAATTAATTTTTGGACTAATATTTTTTTGGTTCGTTGTGGTCATATTGTTCTTTTGTGATACACTACGTGACTTTGGTAAGTGAATAAGAAAAATTTAATTGGGGTTTAATTAATCTTTAATTTAATTAATTAATTAATCCCAAAAAATTACAGGAATTTCGTTTCGGAACTTTAAATTTGGATTTATGGGGTTTTTTTTAGTATAGTCTGAAAATTTATGACAATCTAAACGAATTCTACCTATAAATAATTATAAAATATACCAAAAAGTGCTATAATTGCAATACATTGTAATAATATATAAATATAATTAAAACTGTTGTATTTACGGTAAATTTCTGTGACAATTTTGTAGAGCTTAAAAACCGAATAAAACAAAACCTAGTTTATCCAAATCTGATGATTACTTCTTGAGTTACAGCAATTTTAAAATTATTTTGGCGGGCCCTCTTGTGGACGCCATGACAGGTGACTTATTTGCTACCATGCGTGTCCCCGTGAAAATAACATTCTAAAATATGTCTTTTACCTGCTCCTAAATATTTTGGTGCTGGTTTCCGGATTTGAAATGTTCCTCTAGTTTTAGCAAGCTTGTTCCAC
Source organism: Sweltsa coloradensis (assembly GCA_024449915.1). Classification (NCBI taxonomy): domain Eukaryota; kingdom Metazoa; phylum Arthropoda; class Insecta; order Plecoptera; family Chloroperlidae; genus Sweltsa; species Sweltsa coloradensis. The sequence continues at coordinate 10,255 of JAMZAV010013586.1, read as the reverse complement.
GGACTACTAGTGAGGATTACAGAAGAACTATGTGGAACGAGTGAGTGGGAAAAAAGAAAACTGAAAGAGACACCATGGTGGAACGAAAATGTAAAAGCTGCTGTAAAACAGAAGAAAGAAACATGGAAAAGAAGGAAGAAGACCGCTCCATTGAAAATATTTTTAAATTTTGAACAGAGCAAAAAAGAGGTAAAGGAGATTGTCAAGCTAGAAAAACAAAAATCAATGGTTAAGCTGGCTGAAAAACTGAAAATTGACTTTGATGGGAACAAAAAGATGTACGGTATGATCAAAAATAAACGTACAGACAGTGAACGCCCAAATTATCTTAAAAACAAAGATGGAGAACTAACACAAGAAACAAGTGAAATACAAGCTTTGTGGAAAGAGCATTTCTCCAACCTACTCAATGATACCAATAATCAGGACTGTGATGGAAGTATCATCAACTCTGTGGCGGAAAAACTGGAAGAATACTATGAAGAAGAGGAGGTAGAAATAACAAGAGAAGAAGTACGACATGCTATTGGATATATGAAGAACGGAAGAGCAGCAGGGATGGATGAAGTATATGTAAAATGATTAAAGCAGCAGGACCAGCAGGGGGTGAATGGATGTACCGCGTGGTAAAAGCAGCCTGGCAACAGAAAGCAGTTCCTGAGGACTGGCGGAAAGGAGTGATTGTCCCACTTTATAAAAAGGGTGACAGGAAGGATGTAAAAAACTACAGAGGCATCACCCTGATGAGCCAAGGAGCTAAAATATATGAAAGAATAATACAAGCAAGATTAAATGAAATAATAGAACCACAGCTAAGGGAAAGAGCCAGTATGGGTTTCGGAGTGGAAGGTCAACCACTGATTTGATATTCGCAGTGCGACAAATCATGGAAACTAGATGGGAGGCAGGACAAACGGTGCACATAGTGTTTTTAGACCTAGAAAAAGCCTATGATCGCATGCCCCAAGGAAAAGTGTGGGAGTGCCTAAAAAAGAAGGGTGTTAGCAACGGCATAATCGAGAGAATAATTAGTATGTACCAACAATGTACAAGTTGTGTTCAAACAAACCATGGAAATACTGAGTGGTTCAACACTAACTCTGGCCTAAGGCAAGGCAGTGTAATATCCCCATTACTATTCTCAATAGTAATGGACGAAATATTAAATAAGGTGGAACCAGAGACGGGAACTGGCACAAGGACAATGATTTATGCGGATGACATCCTAGTGTGGGGAGAGACAGCTGAAGAAGTGCAGACAAAAGTGAAGAAGTGGGATCTGGTAACAGAAGAATTTGGACTAAAGATCAGTGTAGGAAAAGTAAAACTATTGTGATGGAAAAATCTAGAAAGAAAGGAACAAGTAAAGTAACTAGAGAGAAAATTAAAATTGGAGATGAGGAACTGGAAGAGGCAGAAGAGTTTGCGTACGTAGGTAGCATTATCACAAAGGAGGCAAAGATGGGAAGTGAGATCAGTAAAAGGGTGGCCCAGGCAGAATCCTTTTATCAGCAAGTAAGGAAGTTACTTTGGAACGAGGATTTCCCTGATGAATGCAAGGTGTTATTGTACAAGGTATACTATCTACCCATCCTTACATATGCTTCAGTGACCTGGACACTAGGAGCCGTAGATGCAAGTAGGATTCAAGCAGCTGAAATGAAGTTCGTAAGAAGCATAGCCGGAATACCGTAGTTAGACAAAATTAGAAGCCAAGAAATCAGGACAAAAGTTGGAGTTGAGAAGCTGTTATTCAAAATTGGACGAGAAAGGTTGAGATGGTATGGACATGTCAGAAGAATGGGAGAAGAAAGAATTCCAAGGACAGAATTTGAAAGTGGGGACAAAGTTAAAAGACGAGTCGGTAGACCAAGAGAGAAGTGGAAAGATCAAATAAGAAATGATATACAGGAAAGAGGTGAGAAGTGGGAAGAAGTCGAAGCAAGGAAACTGTGGGAAGACAGAAGTGGATGGCGTGAGCTGGTGGGAAGAAGTGCGAGTGAACCTGAAGAGGACATGACAGGCCTGGCAAGCCGGTGTTAACAACTCATTAAAGGCCCTAGAAAATTGGTGGCTATCAGTGGCGTGCCGTCCATGGAAGCAAGGGAAGCAATGCTTCCCTAGTAATCTGCCAAACTAAATTAAATTAATACTAAATCATATGGTACTACAGGCTAAAGTCGTTTTGTTGTCTGCGACGCTCATATTATTATTTTTTAAATAATTTTTTTTATTAATTTTTAAAATATACAACACAAAATGTCGCTCAATCTCGTTCATTTCACACACACCACTCGTGAGCAGCAACTATTATTCGAATGAAGCGCCCGCGAGGTGGCGAGCGCAGCCGAAGCTGACCGGACATTTCCGAACCTTACATCGTGGCGAACCCGCTCTCGTCGGCCGCCCGAAAACTGAAGATTGAATCCCTTGCTGGATAAGTTCCACGTGATTTCTGGCAATATAATGGTTTAATTAATAGGTAAGATATTGATTTCACTTTTGTCGTGTACATTACATTGTGATTAGTATATTTCGCCCAAACCAATAAGTATAAAACAAGCATTTAATAAGTCGTTGCTTTTTGCCAACTTGGCCAAGAATAAGCCTGGGATGGAAGCAACCCGGAACTGCGTACAGTGAGTCTGCCACACACTCTCACGATGCTCCCACGCTGCCGGCCGTGGTGAGAGCATATTCGAGGACTTCGCGCGCGCAGACCATTCTCGTCGTGTTTTTGTTATTTATTTGAAATTCTGCAGTTTGTATCATATATTTAAATACATGTTATGTGACTATATAATAAATATCAAAATGTGTTTTATTGTATTTAATATTTGCCCAACACATTTTATGAGATGTAGAAAATTGTAACCAATAGACGGTCTTGTAAATTTGTAGGCCTATGTCTCAAATCATGTACATCCCTGAGATACCATTACACTAAAATAATTCAAAGTCGTTCTCACCATCATCGCAGACATGTTCATGTGTGTTAACGAATATATTGTATAAAATGTGTCAACTAAAATATATTATATTTGTGTATTTTAATCTATAGGTTGGCAAATCCAACACTGTCTTTAATCTTTTATCGGCCCTCATGTTGTGGACTTAAAACGCCTTAAAACGCACCAAATCACACATTGAAAATTGACAATTTCAACAAATTCCCTGCGGGGCTATTCTGGGGGGCGGCCCCCCAGACCCCCCAGCTATGTTAGGCAAAAGACTTAACCCATCAGAATTGCTTCCCCTACGAGAAAACTCACGGCACGCCACTGGTGGCTATAGCCACCCCCTGACCTAACTCAAGTTGGAAACAGGAGTCAGAAATATATATATTGAAAAGTTTACTTTTGTCAAGGAACAAAAAATTGATTCCTACAGCATTAATATAAGTAAAGTTGCATTGTGATATAAACGTTTCACTTGTAATGAGAGTGAGACACAATCTTGTGTCTCATTGGATGGGGGATAATACACATACGTATTTGGAATTTACATTGTATTTTCAGAAAACACTGAACAGAGATTTCATTTGATTACGTATTGATAAGTGTTTTTAGTCACATATTATGTATCAAGATCATTTTTATAAAACAATGCACAAACAATGATTTACTAATCATCCGAATTCTATTTTGATACGAAGTCAAAGGGGAAAATGGAATTTATAATCATTGAACAATTGCGATTGAATCTTCTTCCTTTTGTTGATGATAAAAATGACACAACTGATTGATTCGGGAGATGAAATGAGACAAGTGGGCAACACCATTGGAAGACAGTCCCACGAGGTGACGACTGACGAGGAATGTATGTACAGGGTTTCTGTCCGACCATTGATTTACATCCGTCTGCGTCTGCGAGTGGAGGAAAATTTACAGATGGGTTCCCTAAATTTCCCTTTTCAATTAAACGGTAAAACACAAGTCGGGGTCACGACAAGTCCACACTAAAAGCATTACGGTATAGGCTACAACAACAAGATGTGTTTTGTGGTTGATTCTCGATGTGTATGATTATATTTGGAAGGATGTTTTTACACACATAATGATAGAAATTTTCATATCATAATCACCATAATACATTTCGTCGATTGATTAGAACTTTGCCTGTCAGATTGTACCAGTTATTACAAATCCTCTCAACAAGAGCCCGAATGTGAGTTTGATGAGCTAATATTGCACTCAAAAATATTATTTTATTGTTTGAATAATTTTTCTAAGCTTTTTGGAGTCAAATACTTCTCTCAAGTGAATGAGTTGTATCTCTTGAAAAGGGTTTCATATAGGTTTTCAATTTCAACTCGGTCATAGCATAATATGGCGCGTTATTGTTAATATTGAACGTGAATATTACCTCCAATAAAAAATGTAATTAATTATTTTAAAAAAATCGTATTTAGAATCTACCCCCTCGGTCACAGAACTTATTACGTGATGTAATTGATTTTACTCTACCTCACGATATGTATAAAATAAAAAAAACATTTAATCACTAACATAATCGTTCCAGAGCCCAAGCTGGCGCTTTTTATTCACTATTTGGCGCAGATAAAACAAACTCTCCAGAAAGTGGATAATGCAATCAGGTGTCATAAATAATTCTAGTGTAAGAATGAAAATACAAAAATTGATCGCAATTATAATTTATGTTCAATCTTACCATCATGGTATACCTTTCTAGAGACTACCCTATCCGATCCGATGTGATACGACTCTTTTTAATTGCATATATTAAAAAATAAGCAATGTCACATTTATGCTCTTATGCCAATAAACCCCGATAAGGATTCGATCAAAAATAATGAACACACACACAAAAATTTAAGACACTATCATGTCATTATAGCTGTTCCCAATTTCTCGCGATCAAAAATAATATACATAAAAAAACCACAAAATCAATGACACCTAATGATGTCGGGCAGGTAGCAAAATTGTGAGTAGAAGCCCCCCCCCCCCCCCAACCCCCGACCAAAATACCCATTTCGATTCTGAAGGAAAGGTCTGCCCCTTATAAATATATCTTTTGTGTGCCAAAACCCTTTAGGTGGTCCGCCACACCGCCCGCCCTTTCCCCAGTTATGTCGATTTTCAAAACCTCACAATTTCAACAATTTAAATAAATATATATTTGAATAGTTATAATCCAAATCTTTTTTGTAATGAACACACATTTTTTTCTACCGCATTATAGTAAATTTAAATTTTGAAAGAAATGTAGGGCAAATTCAATTTGTGTGTGTGTTTACATATTTGCTACAGAAAATGGAGCGTAATTTTACTCATTTACACCTGTCCACGTTATGTACCCAATAAATCGAACTACAATTCGGAACTATAATATATACATTATTGTCGTAGTACTGGTACAGCAGTTTTAATTATTTTCACAAACTATTTTATAGAACCGAATTCAGAACCTTGGGACTCGACAAAGCAACGATCTCCTTATCCGCCCGAGCCAGTTCTAGGAACCAAGGTGGATTTGTTTTCATCTTTCAATGTTTTAAAGGGACCATGATGAGTGACTGAGGGAGAAACCCCCCTTCCAAACACATTCGAAGCAGGCCATAAATAAGGATTCAGTGAATGTAAACTTTGGGGTTTGTTTTTAGCATGCTTACTTTTTTATGTTTTGGCAATTTGCACCATGCCAGTGCCATGCTAATGGCCACCGGCCATAGCATATGCGTTGCACGCTATTATAGATTATAATAACACACACGAGCAATATATGCATAAAACAAAATAATACATAAATTATACAAAACCAGTGCAAATGACACTAACGAATATTATAGTCCATTACGGAAGGCGATAAAAAATAATATACTCATACACATAAAACAGTATACTCAATGATAAAATCAATGACACTCCCGTGTCAGCACAGCACAGCATATCAATAAATCTATGAATAACTTTTTTCCCTGCAATTATATTTTATGACCGACTTACATATTCGTATTATTTCGGGGGATGAGAAGGACACAATATCGCTAAAAACCGGCTTTAATAACATTTACTTTTATTAAAATTGTTACTACTGGCAAATAATATGATTGTGTGAAGGATGATAATAATAATATATTTTCGCATCGGAAACGCCGGACTCGGCTTCGGCTTTCGGACCCATGACAATAGTCAAAAAAATTATACGTAATATAGCGCCAGTCTTAACCCACATTTTTAATTACTGTATTGACAAATCAATATTTCCGAAGAAATTAAAGGTTTCAAAAATAATACCTTTATTTAAAAAGGGTGACAAATCGGATGGAAATAACTACCGACTAATTTCTCTACTGCCAGTATTTTCTAAAATTTTTGAAAAAATTACTCCATACAAGAATTAAATTCATTCCTTGAAAAAAAAAAATCTACTATCAAATACCCAAAATGGGTTTAGGAAAATATAGGTCAACAAACTAATACCATAGAGAAAAATTTATTAATAATATAAATCAAGGAAAGGAAAAAAAATGAACGCTTAAATTGGAATCTTTTGGAACCTTCGAAAGCTTTTCATTGCATAGATCACGCGTTACTCCCTGGCTAAACTGCACTATTATGGCAAAAGAGGTCATGCGTATAATCTAGTTAAACCCATATCACCGGAAGGAGGCAACATGTAGAAATTAAAACCACAGATGAATACACCCCACGAGAAATGTTACTTATCTGATGGTGAAGCAGTCAACTGTGGATTTCCTCAAGGCTCCATACTAGGCCCCTATTGTTCATAATATTCGTAAATGATCTCACTTACATCTAAAAAAATATAGGAAATTGAATTATTTGCGGATGATATCCAGTATCCAAATTTAAGAAGCAAAATAACATGACAATCTGTATCATTAGCGAAGAAGTTGCTGAGGCAGTAACAAGTGGTTCCAAAAATAACAAACTTTTACTAAATGCCAATAAAACTAATTTCTAGAATTCCCCAAGTAAACAAACTCCATAGTCTAAAACAACAATTTAACAACAATCAATAACACGGCAGATAACACCGTGAAAAAAAGAGTTCACACAACAAAATTTTCTTGGAATCCATATCGACCAAAATCTAAACTGGCACACACATTGCGATATGTTAGCAAAAAAACTAAGTTCTGCATGCTTTTTCACTAAAAACAATCAATTTAATCACAAACACAAAAACTGCAAAAATAGCTTACTATGCTAACTTTAAAATCACATATGAGGTACGGCATCAATATATGGGGCAGCTCTGTAAAAGCGGACACAATATTTAAACTACAGAAAAGAGCAATAAGGGAAATATTCTTGGATTCAAACAAAAGAAAAATTCTTACATTAAACCTCACTGTAAGCCACACTTCTTTCAAACACAAAATCCTCACTTTCTACAGTCTATACATATTTCAATCCGTACTAAATTTAAAAAAATCTATGATAATGAAGAAAATTGACAAGAACAATAGCATTCACAGCCATAACACAAGACAAGCAAAAAAACATCACACTAATTATCTCAAGCGAAAAACATTCACAACTTAACTCCAATTATATAAGTTCTAAATTATTTGACAAGCTACCGACAAGTCTAAAAGCCATTTCTAATATGAGCATTTTTAAAAAACAAACTAAAACAAATCCTATGTAACAAAGCATATTTCTCTATTGAGGAATTTTTTAAGGACAAACTACTATAACACTGTTAGGCCTATCTTTATACTACAATTCTAAAGCCAATAGATATAGATATATTGTACTATTGTTATGTTTGTATTCCACAAATAGGCCAAGATATTTTTGATTGGTAGGCCCATTTCTTTGTCTTGTGTTTTAAATTTGTCTTATTTCTATAGATTCATTTAAGTCTGATTTATTATAAATTTAAAATTTGTTTGCCTTTTTTGTCTCTTATGCTTTATCTTTGTTTTATGTACTGCCTTAAATTGAAACCAATCTCGGCCCCCAAGAAAAACTAGACAAATACTTGTTCTCTCGTTTCATTAGTATTCTCTTATATACGAGGCACTCAAATTTTATTACTAGCCAACAGTAAAAATTGTTATGATATGTACAAACTAAGACTAAGGCATAATTATCAAGTAACTATTTTTTGGATAGAAATGTGACGGAGTATATCTCAAAATTTTCATCCTGCTTTATACAGCAAATTGTACCTTTCCAAACACCTCAATAACAAAGTTTATTTGTTTAGGAATAAGTAAATAAATACTTATTCCAGACAATATATTCTTAGAGGTCATCACAAAGTGTAAATTATTATAATGTAATATGCTATGTGTGTGGAAATAAAACTTACTTACTTACTTACTTACTATGATGCTACTGCTAGGGAGTCGGACAACAACCGTACTGTTATTTTTGCCAGGGATTCTGTCGACAAGTTTAGAACCCAACAAATCTCTGCCTCACACAGCCCTCAGCCCCCAGACCCTAAACTCTTCAATAAACGTATTTCTGAATTCTGAGAATCGCCTTCAAAGGGTATTTTCTATATTACTTTTTATATCTAGGGTATACTATGCATCCATTCACAACACCCTTGTGCAAAAAAACAAATACCATCTATAAACTAAAAGTAGAGTTGATAAGCGTTATCTCGGTTTTAATAAATTCATTGTCTTATTTACATTTTTCTAAGCATTTTAGTTTTTTTTGCGAATATGAATCATATTTAAGGAAATATCCGATTAAATCATATCAAATGGTTATTTGATTTGTTTTGCAATTTCTCTTAGAATTGAGCTACAATTTTGATTGAAAAACATTTTAGGCCTTGTTTTGACTTGATGAATTGAATAACTATATATATATATAATCACTAAATGATAAAAATTACACGATTTAACTATCACTTATACAAGAATGCCCCACCTTTCAAGCCATTCCTTTCAGGTCCTTTCACAGGTCGTAAAATCGCTCTATTGTTGAACGAGTGAGCGTAGCGAACGTAGTGATTTCCATTCGACTTAAACGGCCCTAATTGTTTTTCTGCGTGCGTGCGTGCGTGTGTGTGTGTGTGTGTGTGTGTGTGTGTGTGTGTACGTTGAAAATCAGCCGAATCGCTGAACAGATTGCGCTGAAATTTTAAACAGACATCTGGTACGAGTTTATTGAGAACTGTTAACAAAATCAGCAAGATTCATTGCGATTTAAACCTACAAGAAATAATAAACTGAAAAATAGACTTACAATGTTTGGAAATTATTCTAACGACAATGTTTAGATTTTGAAAAGATATTTTTGTTTGTTTTTCGCCTGGCTGTGAAATGCCGTGCCCATGCAAGGTCAGTCGAATGTTGGACGTCAAGGTACCCCCAAATTCCGCTCGTAGATTGAGTAAACCTTGCAATATTTTCACGTATTTCGTACTGGCTATGTTTACCATAGTAGGCCCTATTGCCACAGATGATGGACTACACTGCGTTATATGCATTTCAAAACATGTTTAATTATTTTTGAAATACAATCTAATTAGAAATTACAAAATCTTTCCCGACCAGGGGATTGAACCACGTCTCCCACATTTCGGCTACAAGGGCGCTTTAGCCAACTAGACTAGGGAAACGCCAAAGTCGTAGTTAGACGAGTGAGCGAGTCATGTGGTGAGTACCCGGTAACATTTGCATTTAAGTTGATAATTATATTCGCATAAATAATAGTTTTTTAAAGTTAAGTTGGTAAACGGGGACGGGCGCGTCAACTGTAAGGTCATAATGCGCCTCTCTAGCCTATGATAGGCTAGGTAGGCCTAAGGTAGGGGGAAGAAAAGTAATGTAACCGGGTACTCAACACATGGCTCACTCACTCGTTTAACAACGACTTTGGCGTTTCCCTAGTATTCGTCATGCATCTCTCCATCCTTTCTTCAAGCAAAAAAAAAAGCCATAAAAAGTATTTACTTTTGGAAAGGGTTGGGTTGTTGTCATTTGTGAAACGTTCGCAGACTGTATAAATTAATGTAACTTATTGTGCAAAACTCAATCACAGGCCAGTAATGTAACTAATATTGTTTCAATCTTATCACTTAATTGATGAGTCGAGTCAAAATTATACTACACACACACTGTGTAGCCTGCATTTTCCGGTTATTTGAGTTTTTGAGAGGCGATTTTAGCTTTAGTTTCATTTCATGGATTCTCATCTGAGTAGACCTACTGGTTATACATGTTTACAAATGATAATCATTACGAAATTTTAAAAGCATCGTGATTTTTCTATTTAAATTTAAACCCCGAGTGGCA